>JYDO01000212.1:0-64723 GCA_001447755.1 Trichinella papuae | reverse complement strand
TTATGGACTATTTGAAAGAAAAAACAAATGAAGTTGACATTTAAAATTCAGTCAAAATATAAACTATCGGACAAAAAACGCCATAACAAAAAATTGACTTAATGAAAACACATCTTCGCATGTCTGAAAATTTTCTTAAATAGGAAAACCAAGTAGTTCAAATGAAGCTAATTTTAAGTGAGCGACTTGCAAGCAGAAGCTTGTTTATAGTTAGTTGAACGTGCATGTTAGATACCGTAAAGGTAATTTTGAAAAGACCATATTTTAATATTAGATAAACAATACGCAGATGGTGTTATTTAATCAAACTTCATTGTACAGAAATTTGACGTTCATTAAATCACCTATTTTCTCAACAAAACATGGAATGAAACGAAAAATACAATTTCAAGAATTATTGAACTCAAAATTTGTCATTCACAAATCACACCTACGATAATACATAATTCTAATTGGTGAATATCAATTGAAAATGCTAATTAATTAACTTACATATGAAATTTCAATAAACCTCACTCTGTTGCATTCTCAATTGCATTGTTAAGTGATTACGACGTAAAAGTGAAAAAACTGCCACTTACTTCCAAATGCGTCATCTTCTCATTGTTGATGTTCATGCTCTTTCGATGTTTATTGAAAAATTATTTTTCAGAAATTATTCCAAAAAATAATAATGAATAAAAAGCAAATAAATTGTTTGGCGCTTAATGTTGGTGGTCTTCAGTCAATTTTTCAATCAAAACGCAGTGCTTCCATCCACGGACAGCGTCAAACTAAAATTATTTCCAATATGTCAATAAAGCAAACGAACTCGTATGCAAATTTTTATTTTATTCATTTCTGCTGATAAATATCACTTGTACACATTTTTCATTGCGCTTTATTTACTTAACTAATGCACTCTGTTTGAGAGAAAATTCAATTGTAACCCTGCCAAACATAAAAGCAGTTCTCATTGCGGAAACACAAATTTCATCTACTGTACTTTACGGTACAATCTACTGCAGTACTTTCCATTTGTACTGCATTTTCCTATCACTGGCTTCTCCTTCTGACTTTTTAAACTTCTTCAGACCGTTCACTGACTGTTTGTATGCGTATTGTTTTTCTGTCTTTTCGAATGCTTCATGTTAGAGGAATTGAGTAAATAAATATGTAGGTCACAGAAATTGCAGATAAGTAGCGTCTCTGCTGCATGTAATAAATATTTAGCTATGTCATATGTATGTTATTTATTTATGTGTACTTTTTGTTTATTATTATGTTAAAAACATTTTATACGCTTGAAGAAAACGTTAATATTGTTTAAAGTTTTATTCACATTTGAAATCAGTATACATATTTATATAAAGTGTGAACATATTACATTACATATCTAACATCCAAACTAATGAGTGTCAGGGCGTGAGAAACTCACTGATTTCAGTAGAAGCGGAACAATAGTTCAAAAATTAGAGAGTCCCCTAACAGCAGTCAGTGTATAGATTATATGGTGAAATGTTCGTGTAAAAATTTGACTGTATTGCACGAATGATGATGCATCGTTACCAGAGTATGAAAGCATGCGTATTTTTAATGTCGTGTCTTTTAGAAGAATAGAATAGTGAAGAATTCTAAATTTCAATCGTGTACTTTTCATTTGAAGTGCCGCTGCAAAGTAGCGTTAGATTTATTATTTCTGAAATACTCGAGATTGTTCTTGAAATGAATAATGTCGTGTGTTTACTATACGGTGATCCAAAAGCAGCAGTGCACTTTCTGTTAATGTGCTGATGCTGACAGTTGAATGCAAGATGAGGGAAATCATTTATTTTAATACTTTGATGTTATCAGTAATTTTTTCTGCAACTGCAGTTGGTTTGGTCGGCTGGGATCCAAAGAGCGGTCGATTTAGTAATGCGCAACTATCAATGGATTTTCCACTAGCCGATGAGACTGATGAACGTTGCTTGTGTTCAAAGCATCTACAACCTGTTTGCGGCAAGCACCGAGGCCAAAGCTATGTTTACCGAAATTTATGCACGTTGGCTTGCAATCAAAAGCATTTAGATGGTTAAAAAATTTTTTAATTCTAAATTGTTGCATCAAGCAAAACTTGTAAACCGACCTGTGAATTGAATGCATTTTGCAGGTTTGCTTTATTCTTATGACGGATTCTGTTGCCAAGAACGACCATGCGCTGTGAATGCGTTGCCAGTCTGTGATCTCAGAGGACGTATATATCGCAATCAATGCCATTTTGAAAACGAGCAGTGTATTGTTTGGAAAAAACACAGGCAGATCATTAGTAAGTTTTGTTGAAATTTTTGAAAAATGAATTGAATTGCCAATTTCAAAATACACAGTGCGTTTTAAGAAAAAGCAAACGTGTGTCCGTGCAGCAAACCGTGTCCGTATTATGCGCAGCCAGTTTGTGATTCTTATGGTAAAACGCACAAAAACCGATGTCTATTCAAACGGGAACAGTGTTATTTGAAATTAGCGTATGCTTATTGAAGTTAAAATTTTTTTTATTGAAAACAAAAAGCAACGCTTTTTCCATTTAGTTACGGTGTTGAAGTGGCATTGAAACAAGATGGGCCTTGTTGCGTAACACGGTGTCATGGGCGATCATCACAACAACAGGATATTACCATTTGTGACAATAAAGGGCGTACACATAGAAGTCTTTGTGACTTTGATAAAATGTGGTGTCAAGAGAGAAGACATGGAATACCCACGGCTCGAATAATGCATAAGGGATCCTGTCGGAATGTGACATCGGCTAAAGAAATTCGCACACCATTCATTGCTCCATTTCCGGACGCATTTTGGCCAGCGCTCAGTGCAGATACTTCTTTTTGGTCAAAATTGATTAACCATCAGCTATATCCGCATTGGTAAATTGCAATTTCTCATTGTACTTTTCAAATTCTCTATTTACGTGCTCAGAATGTAATCTATAAAATGCATCTGCACGGCCGTTGCAATTTTCATCTTTCAAACGGCGATCTCAGATGGAGATCAAACTGATTATTAGATTGCAGTTGGCAAGCACCAGTGAGCGTTGATCAGTGAGAAGCAGTGCTGGTTCTTTGAATAAAGCTTTTCTCTTTGACAACGTTTTGCTTGTAACTGAAACTATTCGAGGTGATGAGAAGCACGATGGCAGGGCGGTATGACGTATCGGCCAAGATGGCTAACGTGCACCAGACAGAACAGCAATCAACAGTGGACTTGTGTTGTAGGAATGAACAAAAAGTAACAATTTTCTCATTAATAAAAAACACTTATTGCAAAATGAATGTCATAGTTTAGAAACGGTGCACACTACAACAGTGTGTGTATGTTTGATATAAATTTTCACGCACATTATTATGTAGCACAGTTGAAATTTAACATACGAAAGGAAATCTACGTAGGGTTATTTATTGTGTTGCGCAGCAGTTCATTTTCATCGTGCATCGCGTCCATTAATTAATTACGCCGCACCGAGGAATTGCTTTGCATTTGCATTTCTCCTCCCTCTTCCTTCACTTTGGCCTGTCACTTTACTTTTAGACTTACCTGATCTACAGCTGGTATACCTACCTGATCCCATGTTGGGTATACTTACCTGATCCACAGCTGGAATACCTACCTGTTCTACAGCTGGTATACTCAACTCATATACCTACCCGATACCCGTTAATCTCAACGCAGCAGTTTACAACGAGTGCCGCATCATAAGCTTAGTTGTGGTAAACGATTAAACCAGTGGTTATGCTGCTTGCCAGCTTATCTCAACTTGCCATTTGCGTTCATTTGCGCTTTCTGATGAGGATTTATGTCAAGACTGTAAAGTTCGTTGAGCACTGCGTTACCAGTTTCATACAATCAGAGATAAATGTACTGGAAGGAAATGATAAGTTCAACGTTTTGCAATGACTTCAAGAAACTTCTGCGGGTGACCATTCTGTATTGCATTTTATGAAAAGAATTCAAAAAAAAAGCATCAGGAGCAGCCAAGACTTGGTAATATTGCCCTTATAAATAAGAAAATATCGCTAGTTAATAGCAATTTAGAAAAATCAGATTTATATCATGCCACAATAGGTGAGCGCTGTTGCTCATTCACCGTTAGCAAGAATTTTTAGTTGAGCGCGATCTATGTTCATCTTAGAATCATTAAGAGCTCGATGATGGGGATCATTAGACGGAAAAGCAGGGCGCGACAGCAAAGGAAAAAGGAAGGAGGGAAAAGTTGCAGGATGGAGGAGGTGGAAGTTGTTAGAATGTGAATCGCTTTCCTTCACTCAATCTTCACGCATAACAATCAGGGGCAGTGTCTCATTTATCAATACTGACAACATTGGAGATAACAATCATCTGACGGGAAGGGCAAGGGCGGGATAGTAAGGGGGGAAGGAAGGGAGACGTTGCAGGTTGGAGGATGTAAATGTTGTTAGAAAGTGAATCGCATACATTCACACAAGTACTTCATTTATAAATATTGCCAGCGTTGGTGGAGATGGAGTCATTTTCTCAATGATAAGAAACCAGGATATAAGTCAGTGTTATTGGCAATAGAATGGCATCATAGGATCTATTAAGAGTCATTTTCAAGCACGAAGGGAGCGTTAGTGCCATTTTGACAGTTTCAAGAGTGGTAGCTAAAAGGGCGTTCTCTAACTAAAAGCAGCTTTCCTATGTCAAGCTCAAACAATAGTGTGCACAAGTTGATCAGTGTCGAGCATCTAGGTTGCAATTGCAACTTCCTGGTGACAGACATTTCCATTAAACAACTGGCCAAGTATGTTACCTCATGTTACAAAAAACAGCAAATATGTAAAAATTCATACCTGTCAGCAGGCGTGTCATTGATGAAGTATAATGCAAACGCAGAGCCGTAATTTTTCCAACTGATGTTCGTGGTTTAGCGCAATGCAGTAATTAGAGCGGTCTTCGCCAACGAATATTTATATAATAATAGAGTTCTCTCAATAAACAGAAATTTATATATAGAAAATCACTTCCGGGTTTGAATAGCAGAAATTGCCCGCTGCAGAATGCCATCGGCAATATTCCCCATCACATTAGCATAAAGTTAGTCTCCTGACCTAGAAATTCACATATTATTTGAAAACGTAAGATAATGTGAACAACTAGCATTAACTATTATAATAACTGCTCAACATAATAATAGCATAATCCTCTATACGTTACAGATGAAAGTCACTATCTTTCTCAGATAATATTATTACGTAATTGTAAGAAGTATAAAAAACTGTCTTACGTAAATAAAGCTGAACAGTAATTTTAATCATATGAAAATTAAGCAACAATCAACTATTAGTGAATGATCACTGCCTACGCATGCAATAATAGTCATCATGATAATAATACTTTGCAAAGAATACCATCAAGTTCAACGAAATTAAACAACGTATTGTTTAATTAATCTTTCAATCAGTTTTTGATCGATCTGTTTTAAAAGAAGGGAAATGAGTGCAAAAAATAGAAGAATGACATAATATAACATTTACCGAAAACGTCAGCATAATGAATTGATACTTTAATGTAATGCACATTCAGTTTGAATTACAGAAAATTGTGCATCACGGTTGTCGCGATAGAAAGTGTGGAACCGGCAGCATTGTTATATTATAATATAGGCAACGACAAAATGCAGAAGCTGTTTATTAAAAATTTTATTTTTCCCACTAGAACTTTGCATCCTACACTAATTCACATTCATTTACTGTTTCCAATCAAAAATATTGTGCAAAACTTTGAGAAAACTTTCTCAATGTTCCAAAAACAGCTAAGGCTATGGCAGTTGAAAAACTGGATATAAGAAGAAAATTCATTTTCATAGAAATGGTTTGAATCAGTTACATAAATTTATATATAATTTAAAAATACATATACAATTTAGTTTGAACCTAAATAACAAGGTGACACCTGACGGCACAATTCCTGCTTGTGAATTATGTATATCAATTACAACATCAATGAGCGGTGTAATATGAGCACGTTGCCGTCTCTATTGACAAGTCCATTAAAATACCTATTTTGATTTTGCGCTTTCAGTATCTATTCGTATATAATAGATTTATTTTCTTTTTAAAAATTTAAATACCTTAATCAACTGCAATATTTCACACAAAACGGGTTTACTTTTAGTAATGCAGAATTTAGAAATGTTCAGCAATTAAAAATTCAATATCTAGTTTCACCAGTACTTTTATGTCATTGCATAAAAAATGTAACTTACAAAACTGGTCAACTCATCATTTGGAGAGACGTTTTTTGAAGAGTTGCAACAAGTGATTGGCCATTTTGAATAAAAATGATGATGCTAGTCAGACTTCGTTTGAAGACGTCTTCTATTCTGATATTGCAGGACACACCATCAGTCTACAAATATTTTAAATCACCTTCACAACAAAATTCAATTCATGAATTGATGCAAAATTAAAGTGAACGCAACATGCACATCGATGAGTTATACTTTATGATTAATATTTGATTTTCTTTCCGCAAATAAAAATTTGCATGAAAGTTCTGCGAAACAAGTTGGACATCTACTTCTTATTTTGCTCAGCAAACGTGGTCTCCGCGACCGTTGATGCCAAATTACACAAATAGCAATACATGAGACACAACTTTACAGTATTAACTACAATATTGCTTCGCACATCTACATACCATTGGATAGCCCAAATACAGTAAATTAAGTAAAGTTATTAATTTAGTTTTAAAGCGGAAGTTAGGTCAAATTATTTCATCACTGTTAGGCGTGTCTCGTTAACATGCAAATTTTCATGCGTAGCCTTACCGTTTGTTTGCTTAACAATTATAGCTCGTCACAAGCGTCAGCTTCTAAGATACATAAATCTTCATTTGAATATACTTTTTTCAGCAATCCAACAATATTTAGTAATGAGGAATAGCGTAATTGTTATTACTGTAAAGTTGTATCACCTATATTGCTTTTGGTGTGATTTTAGATTAACAGTCGTGAAAATTTTTGTTAGCTTAACGTAATGAAAAGCAGGCACAGTAAGACTTGTTTACCAGAAAATGTATGCAAATTTTTCTTGGAGTGCATTGTCTACAAATTCAATGCTTATTGAGCCTGGTGAGTGCATTGGCGTTGAATTGCAAAACTGAATGCATTAATTGCATAATAAATAAGTTACATGACGGTCCTGCAAGATTGAAATTAATTTAAACTGTTTTGCATCAAGTTTTATGGAAAATATGAAATTAATCAAAATGTTCAAAAAGCAGCGCAAGTGCAAAATGAGCCGTAATTCATTTTAAAGACAAAATTGGTAAAATTTCGTAACTTAAAACAACACACTCATTATGTTTTTTTATTGAAAAATAAGTGGAAATGACAAACACGTGAACGGTACACATAAAACGTGAAACATGAATTGTAATTACACAAAAACTATGGAAATTTAAGATGATTCATCAAAATGTACAGTAATATTGAGTGTCATGTATGACAGCAATATCGTTATTCATGAAACATCGAGAGCAGAGTCAGCGACGGTGACTACTTTCAGTCATGAAACAACCACGTGATCTGGTTTGGGCTACTTCTTTGGCGGGTTTGCAAAAAAGTGCCTATCTGCAAAAAAGAAATAAAAATGGCAAACTACCCTCCCTCAATAAGTTCACAAAATCACGCAACCTCCTCCACGTTCGCATTGACACGGAAAGGGCGCTAAACCGCCCCTCCCCTGAACTTACAGCGAAATACCCTCCCTTAAAAAACAAGGGAAAATGCGAAGAAACTTCCCTCGCTGAATTGGGCATGCAGAACGCAACATTTCCCTTCACCTGCGGAAAAACACTAAGTTCCCACGCTTCCAAGGGGGGCGTAACAACAGTGTCACCCATCTCTTCTGCGCGAAAAGCCTAGAGGAGCCTGCCGAAAGAGCAAAGGAAGAAGTCGCACTTTCCCTTGTCTAAGGGAAGGGAGCGCCGCGCTTCTAGGTGGGGCCACTTTTTGGTCTCTCCATCCTCCACCTGCGTTAAATATTTCAAGTCCCACTCCGGATGTTTGCCATTTCACAGTACTCATTTATACCAGACTTCCAACTCTTTCATTTTTATTACATTGCACTTTTTTCAAGAAATTTTTTATTAATAAAGAATTGTTTTTGTTGCATTGTTCTTGGTTTATATTAATAGAATATATTTTTTTCTTACTTTTACATATATTTTAATTATTTACTTGCGTTACGAGTATTATTTTGTTTTCCCCATTTTAACTGTTCTGTTTTTGCTCCTATAAACTATTTAATATTGCTGCTGGCAACTAGCAATGGCAAACATGATTCCCCTATTAACTAATCCTACATGATCATCATCGCTAAGAAATGACGCAAAATTGGTCTTTTGTTACGTCTGTGAACATGGTAACATATTTTATTCATTGTGTCTTTGTAATGAAGAACCTTTCACGCTCGCATCTTACGCATCATACGAAATCGCATCTTTTCCAACGAGTCTACACTTGCCTCCGTTTGACCAACGATCCAACCTATCCGCTCAGTGCTCTTGGCTTGCTCCACTTTTCTTCTTTCAAAAATAAAATAAAAAAAATTTGCTTTGGAAAGTGTTCAAAACAAAACTAAATGTAAAATGTGAAAAATAAAAAATAAAAAAAAGTTACAAACGAAAATCAAAACTTTCGACGCACGAAAACAATTGCATACATAAATTTTGCTGCGTGAAAGACCAAGTACTGCATTAAATCAAAACTCAGCCATGTAGGTTTGTCGTTAACTTAATTAAACTATGGGATAACTTCACTCTTTCGAAGTATCCCTTGCCCAAACTTACAGAATTGGGACCCACGGGGAACCGCATACCTCTTGTCTTCTTTTGATCTGCTTCGTGCCGTCCGCGATCCGCTTCCTGTCGCCTGTGCTTTCACTTTTTCGTTTCTTCATTGTTCATATCTGTAAGAATGTTAAATGATAAATCAAAAATTTCCTCGCTTTATCATATTGTAAGAGTGAGAAATTGAACGCCGGATTTTGAAACAGAAGAAGTAAAACTGTCTTTTCAATTAAAGATAACGTGAACGGAATGATGATACAGAGAGTTTCGAAAATAAAGTAACAACGAGAAAAATGGAATACTTTCAACAATTAAAAACGGACTTGAGTAGCGAATGAACGCCGTAAATTAACTCAGAGAACGTTTCACAACGCTACCACTTGCCACTTAAGTCGAACAAACAAGTGCAGCATTAATGATGATAAGGCAATTTTCAAACAATCCTTATTTGCATAATGCAGCGCTAGAAACCGGTTTGAGTGAATTGGAAAATTTTCTCGACGAGGAATTCTAACCTAACGCTATAAAAATTGGAACATTGCAAATTCATGCACAGAGAACCCCTGATTTAGCGAATGCACAGCATTACATGAAACGCATTTCAATTTACATGAAAAAAGATTTAAAATGCACAGTTAAATTCACCCAATGAGGACTATTTAAAAATTCAGAAATGACCTTGATATTTAAAATTCAGTCAAAATATAAACTATCTGACAGAACGTCATAACAAAAAATTGACTTAGTCAAAACAGGCCTCTGCAATGTTTGAATTCGAGAATTGAAAATTCAAAAATGACCTAAATAAATGGAACTCATCGCAAAATCTTTTCACTAAAATACAAGCACACTGGCTGCGTACGCTGACAAACAACGTTAACCACACAAAAAACGTAATTTACCACCAAATGACTCAGATGATGTGAAATTTGAAAAAGTGACATAAAGTGATAATAAAGTTCATTAACTTTCAAGATAAAAAACAATATTTTGCTGCTTTGTATAATAGAAGAGAAACTGGCAAAGTTTGAAAGACAAAAAATGAGAAAGCAAAACAAAGTTAATTTCTGAAGTTTGAATTGAGAGACTTTCGAGTAAATGCTTGTTTAGCTGTTGAAAAGGTGAAGTTCAATAGACGCTGATAAGCTTAATCGACAGACAGTACGCGCGCATCATTAGAAATGGGCTAGCGTGCGTTAGAAATTCTTTCTGAAGATGATTTCTTACCTCATCTCGACGTAATATGAAAAACAAAAACTACAGTTTTACAGTAGAAAACATCTTAGTTATATATTATATATTACAAACTTAGGTAATTCAATTAAACTAAGGAATAACTTCACCCTTTCGAAGTAGCCTTAGCCCTGCCTCACATAATCAGCACACACAAGAAATCGCATATACCTCTTGTCTTCTCTTGTTCTGCTTCGTGTCGTCCGCGTTTTCAACTTTTCTTTGCTTCATTAACTTTACCTGTAAAAATTACATTAAATCAAAACTGTTCTCACTTTATCACAGAGTTACAACAAATATAACAATTAACTGCTTTTTAATTAAAAGATAATTATTTACAATATGAGAATACACAGTTTTGAATAATAGTAACACAAGTAGAAAAGTGGAATACTTTTCAGTAATTCTAAAACGGACTTCAGTAGCTAATGAACGCCATAATGAACTCAGAGAACGTTTCGCAACGCTACCACTTGCCACGTAAGTCAAACAAACAAGTGCACCCTTACTGATGATAAGGCACTTTTATGGCGATCGTTATTTGCATAGTGCAGCGTTGGAAACCGGTTTTTAGAGCATTAGAAGTTCTTGCTGAAGATAAATGCTAACCTAAGCCAAGATATAATATGAACAGAAGAAATGCACTTTTAAATTCTACCAATAAGGACTATTTGAAAATTCAGAAATGACCTTGACTGGCGGATCTCGTCAATCAAAATTGCAGTCATAATATAAACTGACAGAACGCCATAACAAAAAAATTGACTTAAACAAAACACGCCTCCGCAAATCTAAAAATTTTCTTAAATCAGAAAACGAAGTAGTTCAAATAAAGCTAATTTTAAGTGAATGCTTTGTGGGCAAAAGCTTGTTTAGTCAACTGAATGCGCATATTAGCTACTGCAAAGGTGATTTTCAAAAGACCATATTTTAATAATACATAAACATACAGGGTGTTATTTAATTATACTTAATTGTATGGAAATTTCACGTTTATTAAATCACCTATCATCTCGACAAGACAGAACGAAATAGAAAATATTATTTCAAAAATTGTTCAACTCAAAATTTATCATTCATAAATCACACCTACTACAATACATTATTCTAACTGGTGAAAATATATTCAAAATTCTAATTAATTAACCTACATATGGAATTTCAATAAACCTCACTCTATTCCATTCTCAATTGCATTGTTAAATGACTACGACATAAAAGTAAGGAAACGGCCACTTACTGTCAAATGCGTCGTCATCTCATCGTTGATTGTCATGCTCTCTCGATGTTGATTGAAAAATTATTTTTCAGAAATTATTCTAAAAAATAATAATGAATAAAAGGCAAATGAAATGTTTGGCGTTTGAACTTATTACTGATTATACAGAATATGACTCAAACTAAACCTAGTGCTTTTTGAATGTACCGCTGAAAAATACAATCGACCGTGTTAATAAACATTCGTGCAATTTAAGCGAGTAAAGGGCAAATAACGTCGCATAATAAACAGAATGTCTACTATTCCGCTTCTAACTGAGAATAACAGCTATAAACGCTTCAATAACGTACATACATTTAAAAAAATTGAAAACGTCTGATTATCCGAAGGACCCCCAAAAATCATGTGTTCAGATAATCAGAGTTCCACTGTATATACATATATATATATATATATATATATATATATATAATTTCACTTAGTATGCTTTTTTTCAGAAATTTGGTGGTATCTAATAGTTGAAAATGAAATAATTGTTATTACTGTAAAGTTGTATCACGTATATTACTTTTAGTGTGCTTTTAGATTAACAGTCGTGAAAAAATTTGTTTGCTCAATGTAATGAAATGCAGGCATAGTAAGACTTGTTTAGCAGAAATACATGCAAATTTTGTTGGACTGTTATGGATACGTTTACGTGGCTTCAGATTCAATGCTTGTTGAGCAGGGCGTGCATTGGCGTTCAACTGCAAAATCGAATCTATCAATTGGATACTAAATAAGTTAAATGACGTCACTGGAAAACAGAGATTAATTACAAGCGTTTTTCATCAGTTTTTATAAAAAATTTAAAATTAATTAGATGCTCAGAAGCCACTGGAAATACAAAATGAGTCGCAGTCTATTATGCAAAATAAATGCAACTCACCAAAATAAATGTCTTCGCATAGATGAGGTCCGTCTTCTGGTTGTGCTGCGTCATTTAATTATTTGGATTCCATTCACAAAGTGAATATATGTTGCATTTAGTGCGATGTTGTGTCCAGAACATTCTACTGAAAATGTCATTGTTCAGTTGCCGCACACCATTAGCCTAAAAATGCTTCAAATGCAACTCACTCATTGAACGTTATCTAGAGCGACTGTGAACTAGTTTGCACGTCAGCAAGCAAACACCAAGCACT
Source organism: Trichinella papuae (assembly GCA_001447755.1). NCBI lineage: Eukaryota > Metazoa > Nematoda > Enoplea > Trichinellida > Trichinellidae > Trichinella > Trichinella papuae. The sequence goes on along the minus strand of JYDO01000212.1, from coordinate 52,264 downwards.
CAGTTACTGATAACACTGGTGTGTCTTAGAAAATTGATTTGCATAATTGAAAAACAACCCGCGCGCCAAAGAAACATTCTCCCTAGCTGAAATGCAATAAGCCTCAACTGTGAAAATTATTTTTTCAAAAAAAAAGATAATTCAATCTCTTTTAAAAAATTGTATTTGAAAATATTTGAAATTAAGGTACTGAATTTGAAGGTGAAATCACAAAAATTATAAACAATCTATTACTTGATTATGTTAAGAAATTATAATCTCAATGATTAGTTATAATTTCAATTAATTACAAAATATATAAAAAAAAATTTTAAACTTACCAACATGCATATCTTCGCATGATGCCGTCCATCTTCTTCTTTGTTGAATGCTTGAGTTATATTCATAAAGTAAAAATAAATGAAATAACAAATGAAATTTCTTTCATGGATGTATCTGGATTTCCATTGGAAACATCAACACTTGTTCGAACAACGCACGTTTATCACATATGAACCAACATGAATCAACCATCAATGAATGATCGCTGTCGACGGACACAGGAGCTGCTAAAGGCTTTCATATTTCTTTCTTGTAAAGTCTTTGGATTGAAATAAAACTAAAAACTGCTTTATTAACGGTAATTTTCATTTAAAAATAAAGTTTTAAAAACTAGAACACGAGATTACAATAATAGTCATGCCCCGACGATCACAGCGCTCAGCATAAACGGATATAGCGGTGCAGGATAAAATAAAAAGTAGTGCAATGCAGCAAATAAGCCGCTGCGGAGTAATGGTCGCGGTGCACGATAAAACTGAATTGCTGCGCAATAGAAAATAACCCTGTGCGCAGTAGTTGGCGTTGTGCAGTATGCAAAATTTGTGCGATGCAGATAATAAGCCGCTGCGGAGTAATGGTCGCGGTGCACGATAAAATTGAAGTGCTGCGCCATAGAAAATAACCTGCTACTGAGTAATAGGCATGGGGTAGTATGCAAAATTGATGCACTATAAAAATTAAACCGGTGCGCAGTGGAAAATCTAGCCTTTCGTAATAGAAGCAGACAGCAATATGACTAATAAACAATAAGCAAAAATCTGTAAAAATAAACTGCATCAAACAAATAGAGAACATCAGATAAAGATGTTGAAATAGCAGTTCAACAATAAAACTGCTGCAGTTGTAATCGATGGGAACAAGCAGTACGCCACTTCCTCACGATTTCAAGAAAACAATGAAAATGGCTCCTTTCGCCAAATGATGAGAACATGTATCACCATTGAACGTTGTTTTGATGGTATTTTGAAAGATTCGTTTAAGCAAGCAAAATACATAAATAAAGCATGATAAAAGTTGTGCCGATAAATCTATAAACTGGTAACTTTTCAAGATGACGGCGAAAAATAAAGTTTTCTGAAATTTTTTAACATAACCTAATAATAACAGAATGTGCTTTAATTGAAAATAGAATCCTTTCAGGAAAAATTAACTGCTTTCAATTAAATGTATCAATTAATTAATACTGGAGAGGTATTTCAATAGAATTTAATTTTGTAATTACAACATAAATAAAACTCACGCTAAAAATGAATTTATTTTAAATGATGAGCATGCAAAGAAGACCATGTAGAATTCATGCCAAAAGACTGTAGAAACAAGCTCATCGCCGTTACAGCACTTCTCTTCGATAATTTCAAAGATTCTGCAATTGTGAAAAATTATATTTTTATGATAATCATATAATATACAGCGATATGCGTTTTGTTATGATATATTCCTTGTAGTGACAAAGAATTAACATTCGTTGAAGAAATTCTTCGATTTTCTCCCAGTAAAATTCACACTAACAGTTGTTTTAATTTTGAAGAACGAGGACAGGATAATCAAAACTTATCCAATGATTAAAAAATTACTTTATTAAAATTGGTGCATCGATTAGTTGGCAGACTTAAATTTCTACATATTAAATGCATGCTTGTTGTTTCAATTTCAAACTGATGCTGGTAAATAGTTGATATTATTAAAGTTAGCGGAAAAATGTCCTTCCATAAAAATAAAATATTTCTGGGATGCCAAATAGTACTGCTTGCATAGCAAGAGAAAATGTGAAAAATGAAAACACCAATGCACTATTTTCTCAGCGAATGTTCTGTAAAACACTGCATCTTCATATTCAAGCAACTTAACAATATTTCTATTCGAGTAAATTGAAAATAATCACCTGCAGCATTTCTAATTGTATTGATTAAGCATGTCAGTTGAGTTTTGATAATTTACTTCAAAACGTATTATTAAAAGTATTTTTTAAAGCGTTGAACAATGCTAATTTAAATAAGCGCTAATGAAATACGCTATTCTCTATTTTAATCTTTGAAAAATAATAGTAATTCTTAGAAAGTGAAGTAAAGAAGGCATATTTTGAAAACAAAATTTAAGACATACTGAAACATTCCTCATCTTCAAAAACTCTTTCAATTTTTAATTATTATCATTTTCATATTATGATATTTTATTTATACAATTTTCTTCGCAATTATTTTTCTTTATAATTTAATAAATTACACTTCCGTAAGCTTTCGTAAGTGTGAAGGAAAGTTAAAAAAACAATAGCAAGCAAGCAAGCAGTGCTGGTATAAGAAGCAGCAAAACGTCAATACATGAAATTTCACATGAAAATATATTTTTCATGTTTCAAACAAAATTACTGTCCACAGTGTATACTGTTCAACTTTATTTCTGTACTTAATGATTGAATTTAAATATGCTGTCACTGCGTTGAGTACAACAATTTCCAATCTACTCAAATGCTTGATTTTGATAATGCTCCATTTCTCTCACACACCACCACATGCTAAGTTTCCTCTGTTCATCTGTTGTAATGATTTTAAAAAAATAAGAGTAAAATTGATGCTTTCCTTATTATAATGCTGCAAATAATGCAGATGCAGAAAAATTAATAATGGATTTCTTCTAGAAAAAGGTTTTAAAAAGATTATGCATCAGCGAGGAATAAAAAAATTAAAAGCATATCTTAACAGCGGTATTTTTTCAGACAATTAAAAAATGAATTTCCGGAATAGAAAAATATAATGCAAAAAGCATTTTCTTCTTGTGAAAAATTATTACTTTTTAAATTTTCACATCAACTCCTCCCTCCTACATTTTCCACTTTCACGCTTTATTGAACAACAGAAAGAATAAATAATGGTGAGCTTGATTTTTAATTTAATTTGGTAAAACTCAGTATACTAAATGAAAAATATTTTAAAAGAATTATTACTATTATTATTCTTATATTAAAATTTTTTAATTACTGTGCAACATTTGAAACATTTCCATTAGAGAAAATAAATGCATGCAAAATTTAATACTGTTGATGGATAATTTTTTGAACAATGCATATATATATATATATATATATTCATAGATTGAGAACAATGATGAACCATACATCGCCACCGCAGCAGCAGATGAATATATTGCTGGCGACGGTTATGAATATATGCTATCAGCTATACCATTCATTATTGCAAGTGTTTTCATTTGCGTCATAAGTGGGCTTTCTTTGATAGCATTGAAAAGTTGCAAAAATAAACGAAAACAAGAAAACTTTATATCAGGTAAATAAATTTCAATTATTAAAATAAAAAATACATACTGATATGCAAAGGATGTTGGTAAAAAAAAATCTTTTTTTTTTTAAATTTGTTCAGGTTTAGCGACCAGTTGTCTAATGCTAGGAATAGGCCATTGCATCATGTGGACGAGAAAAATTGTGATGAAACACAAAAGTACAACTGCAATACCCAGGCGACAGTGCATGCTTGAAAGTGCGCATCATTTTTTTAATAAAATAGGCGAATATTCTTCGGCCGGATTTATCCTACTATTGTCAATGGATCGTTGTATAGCCATACTATTGCCAGCCTTGTATCAACAGTTCACCGTCAACAATTGTCATCAACTTGTGATTATCAATTTCGCATTTTCAACTTTAATCTATTTAATCACACTGCTAATGCCAATTTACCTATCCGATATTGATGAATTAATTTCTGCCCACTGTGTCTATTCAGAAATATTTACCCCAAGAGGTAGAAAGTTGAATTCCATTTTAATACTGTGCATGCACTATGCTTCGGTTTTGTTGTTCATTGTAGCAGCATCTGCAATGTGGTATATTCAACGAAGACAACAATTGCAAAATACTATTCGTCAATTGCAATGGAAACTTGAAAAACGACTATTAAACATTGTGTTCATTTTATTACTGTCCACAATTGTAACCAGCGTTTTGCCGATGACAATTGCACGAGTTGAATCGTTGAATTTTAAAAGTTTAAAAGATATAGCTGAATATTTGTTTCCGGCTTTGCTTTCTTTGGAAATTGCAATCTATTGCATTGTGAATAAGAGAATCAGAATGTCGGTGTTGCAGTTGTTCAATGGCGAAATGAGACGCATCACAATGGTTAGAAAAGTTTTCACAAGATCCAATGCACCACCACCACCACCACCACCACCCGCTGATACAACGGTGGCAACTGTTGATCACCAAGTTACATAAACTATACATGAGAACTTCAATATCAAATATTTCAAAATACCTTATCACCCTGTTGTAGCACATGCAAAAGTTTTGCTTCAATAAACAAATGTTATCCAATGCAATTGCATATGTTGTGTGGGAATACAAAATTTTAGACCAATAAAAAATAAGAGATGCTTGTATTAATCACAAAAATAATTAAAATTGAAAAGCAGCACAAAAGATCAATATAAGTTAACAAAGCGACAAATGTTAGCGATCAAACAACCACAAGTGAAATGTACTTTTTTTTTGTTCCACACTTCAGAAATTTTGAAATGAAACAAGCAGTGCAGTTTTAAAACTTTAAATATAATTTTTTATTTTATTCAATTAAAAAAATTTAATTTGCCAATATTAGTTATTTAAAAAATGGAAAAATACAAACAAAGTTAAAAAAGTTAAAGTAAAAAAAAATTCGACCCTCCTCTTTCTACTGATTCATCTGCTTAATGATGGAAAATTTTAATGGAAAACTGAAAAATTAAAGAAAAATTATATTCAATTTATCCCAATTGAAGAAAAAATAAATCGAACACTGCTGCACACAGTTATAACATGATTTCCTTATTTACATATGGCAATAATTTTGTATGAAATTCACATATTTATTCCATACATTAGTACTCAAACCAATAGCATTGCTAATCTTTTTTTTTATCTTTCCATTATAATCATTAATGTTCCATCGTTTCATCTCAAAATCATATATCAAGCAATTCATATATCAAAGTTCTCAATTAAATAAATATAAATCATATATCAAAGTTCTCAATTATATCAAGAATCAAAAAAGAAATCATATATCAAAGTTCTCAATTAAATAAATATTATTATTCAACAGATTTCATTTTCCACTAATTCTGCTACATTCGTCAATTTTTCACTCACAAAATGAATATCAAATCATCATCCAAGACAACTGTTGCACTTCCTTGACTCAAATTATGCAATAATCAAATTATTTAAAAAATTAAATTTAGCAAATGTCAATTTTCGCTTTCATATTTTAGTAAAAGCAATTTTTTCTTGTTAAAGAAACTTATAAAAAATTATGAACAAAACTGATTGGTTCACGTTTTTGAATCGGTACAATTGTTTCCATTTTTTGTAATAAAGTAATAAATGCATTTTCTCTACTGCTTCTCGAATGTATAAAACAAACCACGAGAGAGAAGAAAATTTTTCTCTTAGGCTAAACAATATTACTTACCTTGAACAAAAGTTGAAGCTTGTTGTGTAATCAAGTTGCAACTGTAAAGCGTGTATTATTCAATTTTATTCCATCGTTCAATAATAGTCGCAAATTGTTGCTGATCCAACACAACATTTCTTCAGATGACTACCAGTGTATTACAACTCGCCTGGCTGAGCACCTCGAACGTTGCCGAAGAATATGTCAAACAATCAAATTTGCCTTTTCTCATAACTGGTAGTTTTATTTGCATATTCAGCTCACTGTCTTTGATTGCATTTAGAATCTGCAAAATTAAAACAAAACAAGATTATTATCTATTAGGTAAATATTTTGGTGTATTTTAATTAAAAAAAAATAAAAACCAAAGCAAAGATACATATTGATAACAATTCCGAATTTAAGGATTAACAATTGGTTGTCTGATTTTGGGAACTGGCCAATGCATCATGTGCATTAGAAGATATGCTGTACTCTCACAATCCTGGCATCATGTAACTCGTCGACAGTGTATTATTGAAAGTGTACATCATTTGTTCACAAAAATCGGCGAATATTCTTGTGCTGGCTTCATATTCATTTTATCTTCCGATCGTTGCATTGCTCTGACACTACCTAATTTATACAAACAATTTAATACTAAAATGGCTAAATATTTAGTATTGGCGAATTTCATCCTATCCACATTGCTATACATTGTTATATTGCTAGTGTCGTTGTTTACTTACGATTGCAACGAACTTGTTTCTAATTATTGCTTTTATTCAGAAATATTTTCTCCTTTTGTGTACAAGCTGAATGCAATTATGATATTGTGTGCTTATTATTTTTCAACGTTTCTTTACATTGTAGCTTTAATTGGCATGCGCCACTGGCAGAAACATGTTCAGCACAACAGCATCCGTCAACTTCAACTTAAACGAGAAAAAAAAATTATGAAAAATATGCTCATCTTTCTCGTATCCACAGTCATCACTGGCATCTTGCCTATGACAATAATAAGCCTCAATGCGTGGAAATTGAGCAGTTTGAGTGACTTATCCACATACTTTTGGGTATTGAATCCAATATCTTTTTCAATAGAACTTTTAGCATATTCTATTGGTAACAAGAAACTTCGAACATTGCTGTTTCAGTTGTGCATTCGTAAATTGAGTGCTATCAAATTATTCACAGTTACATTTTTCAAACATCGCAATTCCACTACTGTTACTACAATAGCAACAAATGTAGCGCATACATAAAATAATTTCACTCATTTGAAAAATATTTCATATCAACAAAGAATCGTCGTCGCACAGTGAAGCGTTTCTTCTGCATAAATATCTCATTTATATCGAGTTAGATAAAGAAATAAAATTGCAATTCATTATGAAATGTTTTTGAAATTTCACAAAAGCTATCCAATCAAATTGTATCATCTCGTTTCAATTAATTCAAATCAAAATTAAACTCTTACCTTTTTTTTCACAATCAAACACTAACCTTCTTTACCTTCAAGCAAGCATAAAAAAGTATTTGATTGCAGCTTTTCACGTCGCCATAACAACATCATAGAATGTGCAGTGATTTAATTTTAATTAGATAGGGCATTCTACCGTACCAAGTAACTGAAATTAGGATGCAACGACAACTTGTTTATGCTTTCGAAAAAAGAAAATGAAATATATAACAGAAATCAAAATAAATAAGTAAAAAAATTCAGAAAACAGTTATTTTGTTGAATTTCTAGCATGAATTTGTTGTAGATTGACAGACATTGTAGATAATGTAAAAAAAGTATAATAAATATTTAGTTAATTAAATACTGAAAAAATTTTACTTTTGACTAAATTTGTTCATTTTTCCCGTGAATTGAAAACGTTGTCGTCAATGTTGCCGTACAAAATGCCGCAATTATAAATTGATCTTGCGCATAATGTTACTGTAATTTTACTATAAGCTACAGTATGCTGTTAAAAATGGTGGTGTTTGTTGTTGTAGTTGGATAATTGAATTTGAAATTTTCCAATTTTCCAACAACGCTTGCAAAGTTGCATCCGTGGAAATGACTTCAAATCGACGCAGCCGGGTTCAAGTGGGCCAGTTGTCGGATGATTTCTTGCGACTGCAAGTATCATCGCCACTGGTGAACGTGACGCAGAATCAAGCCGATGCAAATGCGACTGTTGCTGCTGCTGGTGCTGCTGCTGGCACAAACGTGGCTTTGTACAGCGCGTTCGTGCCGCCTAGAACCAGAGGTCGTCTGGTGATTACGATATTGGAGGCGAATTTGACGAAAAATTACGGTCTCGTCCGTATGGACCCGTATTGTCGTGTACGCGTTGGCAACGGTTTGTTCGAAACGCCTACAGATCCAGGCGGCGGCAAGACGCCGAAATGGAACCGCAGCATACAGTGCTATTTGCCGGACGGTTTGGATTCGATTTATTTGGAAATTTACGACGAACGGGCATTTTCGTTCGACGAGCGCATCGCCTGGGCTCACATCCTGCTTCCCAAGGCAATATTCGACGGCCAGGCAGTCAACGAGTGGTTTCCACTGTCCGGAAATCAAGGCGATGGCAAAGAGGGCGTGATCAATTTGCTGCTTTCTTTGGAGCCGGTTCAGATGATTTCACAGCAACAGCCGGTTCTGTTGGTTCCAGTTGTCGACAGCAGTGCTTTTCATCAAACGCTGCCTCACTTCACGCAGACCGACGTCAAAGAGTTGCACGACATGTTTCCAAACGTTGACGAGGACGTTATTGTTAGCATTCTGGAATCGAAAAATGGTAACAAAGAAGCGACCATCAACGATCTGCTTGCTTTGAACAGTGAATGAATGAATGAATGAATTGATCATCGTCGATCATCAGTTAGTTTTCTTGATGTGAAATTATTAGCAAATTTGTTCAAATAAAATCATTTGTCGTGGGTTTATTATTTATTATTCATTGCTTTGTTGTTTTGCTGATTGCGTTGTGTCGCATAATTTTGTTTTTCATCCAATTTTACAAAAATTATTATTAACTTTGCCTTACTTCTATATCTACCAATCTAGCTAGGATGTCGACCAATGTCAGCAAAGTTAAATATTCCATCATTTTACCGACCTACAACGAAAGAGAAAATTTGCCAATTTGTGTTTGGCTTTTGGACAAATATTTGAGCAAGTCGAACGTGGATTATGAAGTTGTCGTTGTGGACGACAACAGTCCAGACGGAACGCAGCAAGTTGTGAAACAGTTGCAAGAGATCTACGGCAACGAGCGGATCCGTTTGAAAGCAAGAAAAGCGAAGCTGGGTCTCGGCACCGCGTACGCCAGCGGCCTGCAAGAAGCCACGGGTGAATTCGTCGTGCTCATGGATGCGGACTTGTCCCACCATCCCAAGCACATTGTCGACTTCATTGACAAACAAAAGCAAGCGGATTACGATATTGTACTCGGCAGCCGGATGTTGACCGGCGGAGGAGTGGCCGGCTGGAATCTGCAACGCAAAGTGGTAAGCCGTGGGGCGAATCTGCTTGCCGACATAGCGTTGCAACTGCACGTAACCGACGCCACTGGCAGTTATCGACTCTATAGACGAAATGTGTTGAAAAAATTGATCAGTCAAAGCGTCTCCAAAGGCTACGTGTTTCAGGTGGAGATGCTCGCCCGAGCCAGGGCAGCCGGCTTCACAATTGCGGAAGTGCCAATTGTGTTTGTCGATCGTTTCTACGGTCAGTCGAAACTGGCAACTTGTGAGATAATTGGTTTTCTCAAAAGTTTATTGCACCTCTTCTTCTACGGATGTTGATGTGTCGTCCACAAAGAGTGATGATTATATTTTGCAAAAAATAATCTCTACTGTTTTTATTCAAAATAAAAAAAAATGAAAAGATACGCTGCTGTTGCTGTTGCTTGCATAATTCATTGTTGAAAATATTCAAATTTTCTTGCCATTGATGACGACGCTGACGGTGCTGCTGTAACAGCTTTGAAAGAATTCAACTTGTCCACTTGCTTTTTAATTTCCTTAGTCTGCTGATCAATCCACTGCAGCATGCCCAACTGCTTGTACATGATTTCGGCAATGTGCAACGTCTGCAAATACAACACAACACAACACAGAGTGTAATAATAACAATCAGTTTGAGAAAGAATTAAATTCAATCACAGATATATTTTATATATAAATGATAAGAAAAAAAAAAGATTAACCTGATTCAAGCCGATATGCTGCTGACTTGCAGTTTTCACACGTTTCGATATGTGACTCATGTCTTGTTCCATTTGCTTCAACTGGGCATCCAACTGTGCCTGTAAACGAAGCCTGAAAAACAAAATTTAAAAAAAAATTTCAACAAAAACAAAAATCGTCACATTTGTTCACGTTGATGATCCGCTTGATTGGTGGAAGATTTCAAATCGTCATCTTTGACAAAATCCTTCTCCAAAACGCTTATAATTTGATCCAATTCATTCTGCTGTTGATTGATAAAATCCAAATCATATTCAATACTTTTTTGTTGAGTTTCGATCAATTTGAAATCTTCACTCAACTTGGCAATCTGTAAATTGAAAAAATAACAGTATTTGATTGATTTCTGTTTGCACAATTTCAATATTGCATATACCTTATCACCGTTGTCCATCAAAAGCCGATCCCAAGCGTTGACTCGAGTTGCTACGTCGAAAAATTGTTGCTTCTGCTCTTCCATATCATAAGTCCATTTGTTGATCAAATCTTCCAGTGATTTATAACTCAATTCTTTTATAGCTGGACTGAAGCAAAACAAACAGAACAATACCCCCTCAAAATTATGAATATAAAAAAAAATTCAATAAATAACTCCTACACTTCTTTAGCAGCTGCAGGTGTAGTTGTAGTGGTCAATGTTGTCGTGGTTGTACTTGTTTTATCAAGTAAAGTCGCGTCAGCTAATAAAATTTTTTTTTAATACAAATGCAAATGAAATACTATCAAAGCAGATAAATAAGTAACTGAAAAATTCAAAACTCACCTGATGATGCTGTTGTTGTTGTTTTAGCTAAAAAAAATACATGATATTTTGTGATTAATCAAAAAAATATATTCATGCTTATTGACAGATTTACCAAAAATATCGCTTGCAGTCAACGAAGAAGTGGTGACCGCAGAAGTAGCGGTTGTGAGCACTAAGCAAAAAAAAAAGAAGAAGAAGAAGATAGTAAAGCAACTGTAAATTTTGCATTTGTGCATCTCACCTGATGTCGGGGCAACGGTAGTTTGAAGTAGTGCTGAAATTAATGCATTTTTTTTAAAAAAAATATTAAATCAAAAATTTAAAAAAAGTTGTACAAAGTCAACAACATACTTGCTGCTGCTGCTGCTGATGTTGTTGTAGTTGTCAATGCAGGTTCGGTCGTTGGAGCCGAAAAAGCTTTTGTAGTTGTCGCTGAGAAAATAAATAATTGTCAAAAATAAAATTTAATTTGTTTATGAATAAATATTTTTTACTGAGAAAGGAAAAAACCGGAGCCGACGTGACTGTAGCAGTAGCAGTAGTGACGACAGTTGCAGCAATGGTGGTTGCAGTAGTAGTAGTAGTAGTAGTAGATGTTGCAGATGGCTGAGTTGCAGTTGCTATAAAAATGAAATATATACAATAACACAATAATAATAATAATAATAATACAGTGACAAAATTGTGCATTACAAGCAATGCTGCTAGCAAGTCCTGCAAACAAATTTTGCGTTGCTGATAAGGATGATCCACTGCCAGTGGTTGCTAAAAATGAAATTATTCATCAAATTAATTATCAATCAGATGGAAAAAGAGTGAAGAAAAATGGAATACTTCCAAAAAGGGATAACGGCTGTGGTGCAGTAACAGCAGCAGCTGTGGACATGGAAGCAAAAATGTTTTCCGTCACCACAGGTAAAGTAGTAGTTGTAGTTGTAGTTGTAGTAGCAGCAACAGTCATTTTGGGTGTCAAGCCAAAAGATGGTTTCGGCAGTGAATTTCCCACAGATGCAACCGGTGTAGAAGCAAACAAAGGTGGTGTATTTGTGATTGTCAGAGCTTTGCTTGCAGATGCTGGAGGAGCGAAGTTGAACAATGACGGAGTACTGGCCGCTGGTGTAGGAAAACTTCCAAACGAAGGTGCTTTTCCAACGGTCGCGCTATTTGCTAAAAATGAAATCAATTAACCATCGCCGAACTTTATTTCCATAAATCGAATAAATTGACAAACTTTTATTCGTGATTCCAGAGAAAGCATTTGCGAACAAATTCACAGATCCGGCACCAGCACCAGCAGTAGTAGTAGTAGTAGTAGTAGTAGTTGCTGTTGTTGTCGCTGCTGCAGCAGTACTGCTGGCAACTGTTGTTTGTGTTGGTGCTGCAAATGAAGCATTGGGTGCATTTCCAAAAATGGAACCAACAGCCGTATTACTACTATTGGCAAACAAATTTGGCACAGACGATGTTGTCGTACCAAATATGCCTGTGCCGGGGGTGCTCGTAGCCGTAGTAGTTGTTGTGAACAGAGAAGATGGCTTGGTTGCAAGTTGACTTTGCTGCTGCCCTTGTTGAGCAATTCCAAAAAATGCCGAACCTGTTGATGGTGCATTTCCGAAGATGTTGCTTGCCAATGTGGAAGAAGTTCCGAATATGTTGGTCGAAGCGGGCGTGCCCGTCTGCGAACTCTGCGGAAACAGAACCGACGGTGCACTGACACCACTGCTACTAACAGCCGTGCCACCGAACAGATTGGTCGAACCGAAAATATTCGTCGCTGCTGTCGTGCTGGTTGGGAATGAAGTGGATGTTGCCGGCTTTTGACCAAAAATTGAAGATGCATCCGATGACGACGAAGTGGTGTTCAATTCTTCAAAAGTAATACAATAAAAAAAAATATTAAAATCAATTTCATCAATCACAGCTTATTCTGAAAATATAAGCAAATTTTTTATTTACTAAAAGTAAATGTGCCGACAGAAGGTAAGCTGCCCGCAGCAGCCGAAGAAGCAACCGGTTGACCAAACAAGACAGGAGCTGCGCTGGTTGCAGGAGATGCACCAAAAGTTGAAAATGCTCCTAAATTATTAAAATGCAAATGCTTAGTTTCAATGGCATGTTTAAAATAAAACTTTAAAAAATAAATTCTCAATCTGAAAATTAATTACCTGAAACTGATGTAGGCTGCGTTGCAAATGCAGACAAATTGCCAAACAGTCCACTAGCTGGAGCAGTCTTATTTGGCGCTACTGCTGTTGCTGAAAAACAGTCGAATAAATCATTATTATCATAATTATGATTAATAGAAAAAAGAAAAAAAATTATTATACTTCCAAACAAAGGCGCTGCTGTACTGGTGGTGGATGAAACTGTATTTGTAGTGGTAGCTGGTGGTTTAAAGGAAAACATTGTTGCCGATTTCTTCTTCAAGAGGTTCTTTCAAACTTCAATATACAGAACATATAATAACTTCCAAAACAAATAATAATATTATTAAAAGAGAAAATAAATTGCAGCGTCAATGATACGCTTCTCAAAGTGAACATGAATCGAAATATCCGTTCCTTATTTGTTTATTCACTTTCTCAGTTCAACAATCAACAAAGGCAACTAAGCAGAGAAAGAGCAACATAAAAGCACTGATTCTTTTCTTTCTTTTTCGCTCTTATTTAAATTTGAACGCATGCATTTGCATTTCATTCATAATTTCAGTCAGTTGTTTCCGTCTCGAGCTCTTTCAGCAATTTGTAAAGATCAGCTGCTTCAACGACATCGCTAAATTCCAAACAGAATGTCTGCGCTTCTATCATAATTTCCTGAAGTCACAAATTTGTCAATAAATTTATTTTATTTTATTTATTTAAAAAATTAATTATTGTTTATAAATACACAAGTTTTAAAAAAAGAAAATCACCTTACTTCAACTGCAAGCAATTTTCTGTTGAGCAATGATACGGTGAACAATGAAATCAGTCGGACCAGATTCCCTTGAACAAAACGATCTTTGGCTTGGCTGCAGAAGGCAAAACACTGAAGAACAAATTTGAGCAAAAAACCACAGGGAAAACTGGTACCCTACAAATTTCAAATAGCAATTATGCATAAAAATTTATTTTCAAAAATGCTCAATCAATACGTCAAAAACTTTCTACACAAACAATTATAAAATAGTCCAGCTTTCACATATAAACTACATTAAGAAAATATCCCAATAGTTTACATAAAATACATTTAATCAAACTTGCTTGTTTAGAAACCAATCTGTTGACAACCTCCAAACTTTGCAAAGATATTTTCATACACAACAACTTTGAAAAATACCTAAAAATGAATGAATAAATGAATGAATGAAAACATACGTGCATAAATCTTATCTATTCGTTTAATACTAATTTTAAGATTTACATATGAAAACTTACTCGTCTGCACGTTGAATGGAGTTCAATTTAAGTAAAATTTCAACTGAAATTTGTGGATTAAGTTCAACCAAAGCTGAAAACTGTAAAACAATAATTAATAAACATAACATTAATAACATCAAAAAACAAACAAACCTGGTCTAAATTCAAATCGATATTGTTTAAAAACAGTTCACAGTGATCGCCACGAATAATTTCAATCAATTGAGCAGCATTTTTTAAAGGCAGTGTGTTCTCGAGAGCCGTTTTAAAAATTTCCATTGCCTGTTCCAATTGTGCATCAACAATACGTCCTGACAATTGCTCAGGTACAGACGTTTCCGCAGATATAGTCGGCATGGGCAACATCAAAGGAGTTAAGTAATATGCAGACGACGGGTCCATCCAAATCAACTGTTCATTGCATAACATTGAATTGAATTTATAATGCGAATATAGAAAATCAAAATCAACGCTTACATCGTTTGGAGAATAATACAAACTTGGTCTTGGAATTTCAAAACGCCATCTTAACGAATCCACGTCAACAGGCAGTCTGTTGAGCAGTATCTCATCACCGAAACAAACCAAACTCTGATAAGGTGCAACATATCTATGAGAAATAAATAAAGAAAAAATGGGAAATTAATTTTTAATATAACATTTAATATATGCTCAATTACTTACTGTTCATATTCGTCAACTCGAAAACTGTCACTTCTGGCAGATGTTTGCAAAAAGTTTAACACATGCCTTTTTGTTTGAATTTCAAATTCTTCAACATTGACTTCCTTAAAAATACACATTGAATTACCATACGGTGTACACAGTTTGCTGGTCACAACAAATTTCCAGCATACAACGTCGTCCAGAGAATTCTGTGAAACCACATCACTTGGTTTCATTGTCATCACCGATGATACTCCACGTGTGATTAGATTTTTCAAAAAAATATATTCCACATTTTGCAATAATTTGTACGAACGATTCTGCAACGTCACTGTTTCATTCTTCTGAAACGAAATTAAAAAATAAACTGAACATCATTTAGATACTGTAAATAAAAAAAAAACATTTACCAAAAGAATGCAAAACAACGGTGAAAAGATGTGCTTCGTCGGGCATTCGTTGTTAAAAATTTTGAACAAAAGAAACAAGCTAACAATGCGTATTAACTCTGATGTAAAATTCGGAATTAACAACAAGTTTCCAAGAGAAGTGGCTACATCAAACCACTTCACTTCAGCAAACGACTTTTCAAATTCAGTGAATATCCATTCAAACGTTTCAGATGAATAGCTTGATAGTATTCTAAAATTTATGCATAAATCTTACTTTTCAATAATACTTCAATCACAAATTATAAAATAATTTTAGTTTTCTACATTTACATTGTCTTCAGTAATCAACAATGTACTTTTATTTTACAAGAACAACTGCTTTTCGAATGTTTAACATTATTATTAACTGAAATACAGTATGAACGTGCATTGAAATGGATATTAATTTTTCGAAAATATTTAAACTTTAGAAAGACAATAATATAATTTAATAACAATTACACTTTATGCATTATCTATGTAATAAATGTAAAACATGACGCGGCCAAGTAATGGAACATCATTATACAATAAACAAATATGCACGACAAACTAAATAAATAAAATTTTCAATATTTTCTATACAAAAATAATACTAACCTCATTAATTCGTAAATGTCATCGTTAATCAAACCGCAGTTTCTTGGCGATGCCATGCAAATATTACTCTACGAGAAACATAAAGATAAAATTCACAAAACCATAAAACTGCCGCTATAAAATGTACAGTTAACAAAGAACTTACCTGTAGAACTTTCAAAAACAAATAAAATCAATCAATCGTTCCATTCCGATGGTCTCCCTAAAAGCAGTACATAGCAATGTTTCAAATCAGTATTGATTCCAATCACAACTATTAAATACTAAAAACAAATTCCACACAATGCAGCTACATCATCATTTGAAAACTTATGCGTCACGTAAGGATTGAATTTCAAGGAATGCACGCTCAAAATTACTAAGATTACTGTAAAGAAATTTTATTTTGCTTCTTAATTAACAAAAAAGCTTAAAACTTTCTTCAAAACATACACTCGCCCACTGAAAACACATTAAATAAATGACAGAAAATGAATACCTGCACAATTGTCAAATAAAATTTATAAAACTTTCCAACCAAAAAATTTACTATATATGCGGCAAGAAGAAACCGATTAACAAATGAAAAGCATTTTGTATTGCCCTACAAAAACAATACCGTAATGGTAAACAGAAAATATGCAAAATTAAGAAATATCTAATCATTTGATTTTCCGCTTTATAATGAAACTTACTACAATTAAATAATTCAAGTTTCAATTGAGTTAACAGTACTCAACATTAATTCACATATTTTGCATACGGTAACTGGTAATTTTATACAGTATATAAAATTAAAGTAAATGCAAATAGAGATGGTTAAAGTTGACATAATTGATTAATTCGTGTTTATATTATTTACCCATATAATCTTTTAAAGTAATAATTAGCAATTTTTATAAAATCTAAGTATAATAATGTTTATTACGGTAATCAAAAAAGAATTGACCTTACTTTATTTATTATTGTAGCTAATTTGCTAACGTAAAATTTTTACGAATTCTACACGTATTAAATTTGATCTGTTTCCTGATATTTCGCATATCATTTTTGAGTTATTTAAATTTATAATAATAATTATGTTTAGTGAAATGAATTTTCTACCAAAGATAGAGACGCATGTGGATTTCGTGGGGCAGAGTTTGGCGGAAAAGATCTATTGGACAGTAATAACATTATCGGCTGCTGCTGGATTTATTTTCGGTTACGCATTTCAAATGTTCTCCATCACAGTTTTGAGCACATTATCAGGCTTCGCACTGTCCTGCTTGTTGATACTTCCACCTTGGCCTTATTTACGTCGTCATCCTATCAAATGGTTGAAACACCAACCTGCTGGTGGTGGTAGTCACAAGAAAAAGAAAAATTAACATTTAAAACGCAGTTTCGAGCAAAACTGTCATTTTTTGTTAATTTTTATTAAACATGTGAACTTCAGAAAAATTGCATCATAACTGTAAGCTGAAAGTAATATATAAAATGCATCAGTTGTTGTGTTTGACTTGTTTGGGTAATGCATCAGTTGTGTGCATGTCGGTAATTGTGTGCGACGTCATATCCCAAAAATATCTGTTGTAAAGTATGGTTATTATCAACGCGGTATCTATGCCAATGACAACACCAGTCATTCGGCGCATCCAGAAGCCGAATGCAGCCATAACAGTGCACGTTCTGTCGATGTACAGCTGCTTTCTATTGTACCTGAGGCGATAGCATCTATCTGTTATTTCTTCTTGAGATTTATTTTTACCATGTGCAATCTGCATCACCGGAGCCATGCACAAGCCTTCATAAATGTATTTTTCACAACATGAATAGCAACAGGTTAGTTCTAATTGAATGAACATTGCTCACAGCACATCGGTTTATGGTAAATTTAGATCAATCTAGCTTCAACGTTTATAAAGGATTAAAATATGTTTAACTTTTCCTTATTTAAAATTTTAACAATTAAATTACACAAAATTTTGCCAATGTCAAACAAAATTATTACTATAAAAAAATAAAACAAACCTTTAGCAATTTATAAAATAAGCGCAATACCGAAACTTCGCGTTTTTTATTCTAAATATGCCGTTGAAGTTAAATTAAATTGCAAATATTATCTTTTAAATTAAACACTTTCAATTATGACTATTTACAACAGTGAAATTGAAAAAAAATAAGTAAAAAAAAATCTAAAAAAATACTGCATGAAATCATTATTACCTACCTAGAAGCATTCCAGAGAGGCCGAATTTTGTTGGCGCCTTTTTGATTTTGACTTTTCGAACAAAGTTCACTGCCGGTGCTACAATCACACTTCCAACAAATGTACCCAACTCAGCCATTTTGTAACCAATGTGTATGCCAAGTTCAATTCTTGGATATGGTATATCTGACATTCGAGATTCAGGAAAAGAAACGAATGGAAATTGAGTAAAATTTAGAAGCCAACTCGTTCCCATTTGTTGCCTGCAAACTGCTTCAAAATGAACATAATTCACCACTCACCATAATTCATGTAACAAATATGTACAATAAATGAATGTATAGCTGCTTAAAAATAAATCAAATGATGCTAGATATAGAAAATAAATTTATTAAAAGCTTTGATTTCAATTTATTGGTTAATTAGCTCGAAGTGGTCTGCTTTGGTTGAAGTTGGGTTTGCTTTTTGCAAAACCGCTTCTTAGCACCGCGTTCTCGTCTTAAGCGACGCTGTTCCATTTGCATAATCATTTTACGATGCGCTTTCACTCTTTCATTCATTGCCAACTGATCTTTGCGTCTTTTTTCCTCTTGCAACGTTTTCAACATGCTCATCAATTCTGCCGCCTTAATATTAATAATTTTCATAAGTTCTGTTTTATTTCTGTCGAAAATATCATTTCTTGCTTACCTTGCTTTCACCAGGTTCCATGACGACAGCTACGTGTTTATAAATGATTCCATCCATTGATGAATTATTTTCACTTTTAACACGCTTTTCTTTTGGCTTCAATGCATACGGAAGCTCTTGTTGCAACTGCTTCGGAATAACCAAACGAGTTTTCAAATGTGGATTTCGTTTTATAGGCTAAAAAATGAAAATAATAGTCTCCATTTCACTGCAATAATCCATAATTGCTTACCTTGTACAAGGAGTCAACATTCGTCGGCACATCAATGCCACGTTCGAACCTCAGCTGACCAACAGTACGCATACCAGTCCATTTGCGTTTTTCGTCGCCAGGTAGAAGTAGATTAGTGACTGGAGCGTAAAAATTTGGAATCTCAACTGGATACCAAGCTCTAGTGAAGACAATATCTAAAACCAAACAAACAAGAGAATAATTAATAAAAAACATTAAAAAAATTTCTCCATGCCTTTGAGCAAAATTTTATCTTCGAATGTAGCTCTAAATGAACCCGGCTGCTTGTTGATCGCTTTTTTAATTTGACCACGCAAACCGCTGACCGTTCGCAAAATAGCCCCTTCGAATTTTGCCACTTCTAAAGCACTGTTAAACATACCCTAAAGATTGAAAATTAAATTCAAATATAACTCAACCAAACAATGAAATTCTACATACCTGAATAAACGCGGTCTTTTTGTACACTTTAAAAGGTGTTCCAACAAGTTTCAACTTTTTCACAATCAATAACGACTTATCCAAATTTAAAACAACTCCAGTGGCGGCGATGCGAAACTGTTTCTAAAATATTAAAAGAGAAATAAAACGTCATGTCTAAATTATACAATTATATCAGATTTTCATCATGTTGAACTTGCTAGACAATAATGCTTACAGTAACTTCGGCAACACTTTGCACAGCCACGAATCCCGTGTTTTGAGGCGTGATCGGTCCTGGAAAACATAAATTAAAAAAAACATCTTACTCTGAACTTTTTATTTTTAAAAATATGATCCACATTTTTTTTTCAATCATTACCCCAAAAAGCAGCCATGCAATGCATATACTGAGGCGTATATTTCAGCATACGATTGCGTCCGTTGTGATCCTGAACAGTATATATTGCCATTGTTTGAAATCGCCTCCAGCCAAGAGATATAATCAACGGATCTCGAGTTTTCAGTATTCGATCATGCCATCGATGCTTTTTTATTCTAACCTTAAAATCAAAAAAAAACTACAGTAAGAAAAGAGAAAGTTATTGAACGACAAAAGATGTTTTTATTTCATTGTTGTTGTTGTTGTTGTTGTTGTTGTTCAAAAATATTCGTTCGCACTTACTTGTACACATCCTATAGTAGTTTCAGCTGCTAATAAACCGCCAATGACATACGGATAGCTTGGATCGAAATTGTCGACAAGCTCATATGGGATGCTTTCAATTTGCATTCGCACATACATGCCAGGTCTGAAGCCTTCGTAAAGCACTCGTTGATCGTCATCCATGTTAGCAAATTCATTTTTGTTCAGTTCGCTCTGCTGATTCACTTGTTCAGTCATAGCCCGATGAAACTTTCTCGTTTCATCAAATTCAGCGTCAAACATATGCTTCAATTTCCTTTTCTTTTCCATTCGAATTTCTGCTTTCTGTTTTTCAACATCGTCTTCTTTCTTTTCTGTATATTTTCAGTATTAATAAAATATTACAAAAAAAAAATATTATAACTAAACGAACACAAACCTTGCATGCTAGTATTATTCTCTTCTTTGGCGTCAACTTCATCCTCCTCTTTAGCTTCTAAATCTTCGAAATCGTCGTACAAATTTTCTTCATCTGACACAAAAAGTGAAATTGAATTAAAAAAAAAAACATTTTTTGTACAATAATTTATCATTGGCGTACCGTCATCCATGGCCATCTTCAAAAGCTGATTAGCGTCTTCTTCAGAACTCCATTTTCCAGTAACAAAGCAATCTTTTATTAAATGTAATTTCTGAAATAAAAATTAACACTCATAAACTGTAAAATATACACTTTCTAAGATGAATTAAAATGCATAAAAAACATTTATATCAGTGGTTTTGAAGTTTATAAAGAATGATTTAATTAATTGAAAAAAATTACATGCTAATTTCATTGTAAATTTATTTATAATATTAAATAGCATACATCTGGAGTCCAATCTTCGATCAGATAGCTGCTGTCAGCACTTTTGTTAGCAGGATAATAAAAACTGCTTTCTTCTTGGTGTGCCACTGATGTTTGGCAAAAATTGTTTCCTGTTTTTGGAACATTAAATATACCGCCAATCGTTTCTTTATCCTCCTCTTCTTCTGCTTTTTCTTTGCCCATTAAATCAACTTCTAAATTCAAGAAAAATTATACAAGAAACCAAAGAAATGAGGAAATGTTTACCAAGAGGATAAACAAGACGAGACCAAATAATTCTGCCGCTGCTTTTCACGTTAAACATATTCTTTACCCGAGTTAACCATTCTTCATTTTCATTGTTCACTTTTGGAAAATTCTTCCAAATAAAAAAAGTCAATGATTTTGAATATATTTGCATATTAAAATTATTATTACTGTATCATTGGATTCGTTGTGAACATCTGAGTCGTCATCTTCCATTGATGTAACTTCATCAGATTCGTCATCGTCAATCTATATTTCCATTTGCATTTAGTACGTTTATATTAAAATAAACAAAAAAGAAACCATACCGATGACCCTTCAGTGTCGTCATCATCGTCATCATCAGTTTGTCTAAATAAAAAAGAAACTATAAATACTGAAACACTGAAACAGTTTAAAATTTAAAATTAAATTCATTTTCGAAAATTTTATCATATCAATTTTTTTTAAAATAAAACAATCAATAAAAAAAATTATAATAATTCTTACTCATCATCAGACACATCATCGCATGTCAGTGGTCTTGAATTACTGAAAATTGCAACCTGACTTTGGGCCATCTTCACATCCACTGGTGTGTTGACATTTACTATTTCTGTCATGTACTGTTGATTTTCCTAAATTTGTTGCATAAATTTTCCAAATGAATATCAAAGAGAAATAATCTTGCCTGGTTTTTACGGCTTGCCGAATTAGGTACATCAATGTAAACAGCGTCCTTATCATACAGTATACCACCAACGCCACAAAACGGAGCATAGATAAGTCTTTCGCGTTCGTTCAATGAACGGCGTTTTTGCTTTTCTGGAAGTGGGCAGGGATCCGGTAAATAAGATATATCTTTTACATTGAAATCACCACAACCTGAAACAATTCTCACATCAGAAGACAAGAACAAATTTACACAGAATCAACCAAGAAAAAATGAAAGACAAAATGTTCCAACATTACGATGATACAGAAAAAATAACAAACAATAAACGCTTTGCTTTACTTTCGAATTATAAAATTTCTACTTTACACAAATCTGCAATGAAAACACGTTCAACACAAAATTTGCATAATTTGTTGAAGAAATAAATATATTTACCAAAGATGTGAACGTTGGCATTTTGTGTAAATGGACAGCCACGAACATATCCATAAAAACAAACATCTCGATCGCACTTTTTATTTTGTTCCACAATATTTTCATTCGTTATATCTTCAACTCTAAATAAATATTAAAAAAAAATAAAACCAACCACATATAGCATAAGTTGTTTTTTAACAAAAAAATTTGGCAACGGATAAAAATTCAAATTACCTATCAATTAACAAATATGGATGAGTTGATCTCCAAAGAGGAGGATGAAATTTCATGACAGAGATGAAGCGTGCTAAATTCTTGATTTCAGTTTTTAAATATTTTTCGCCGATCAATCCACTCAAGTAAAACAGTTTAGCACCCTGTTAAATTATCATTATACAAAGTGATAAAGCATGTAAATAAGAAATAAGAAAAACCTGATAAATTTCTGTCCAAAAACGATGTTTCAATTTCTTCTTAGTTTGACGAAGATGCTTGGCATTTTTAATGTAATCTAAGTGCGTCAGTACTCCCATTATTCGTGGCATACCATGCACTTGACAAATGTGTAAAAATTCAAACGTTTCCATTTCAAATCCAAAACTGGCGTCGACCAATAATAAAACCTAAAATCATCATTGTATTAATTGTTTGAAAGAGGAAATTTGTGAAAAAAATTTTTTTTACCAAATCGGCTATTTTTGCCACGTCAATCATACAGTTTATATCATTATTGCATTCTATCAAAGTAATGCGCCGTTTTTTACCTAAAAGATAAACATTAAGAATCATCAATTAAGATAAACAACAAAATACCTGCAACAACAGTGATAGGTCCTTTGATATCGTTGACTGTTTGTTTGGTGTAATTTTTAACCAAACATTGAATAAGCAAACTTTTCCCAACTTTTGGTGGCCCAACAACTGCGACTACAAAAGGTGGTGGTTGCAAGGGTGTTCTATCGACAGTTGGTAAATGAGTTTTTTTCTCGACAATTTCTGCAGCTCTAAATTGAAGTTAAGCATTACAAAATCCATTTTAAAAGTATGCCCTTATTATTTGGTTGCACCGTCAACTCTTGCTCACCGTCTAATAGCTTTAGCAGCTCGATTAGCAGACTGAAAAGTAAACGCTTTGGAATTTTTTCCTTTTGCATTTTCCCGGTCAGCATCCAACTTCTTTTTCTTTTTCTCTGCTTTTCGGCCACTATGTGGAGCTCTGTGAACTTTCTGCGTTATATCATCTGCCATTTAACGAATGAGATTCTGTGAAGCACTCAATATTTGATACGTAAACTTTTGTTATTCAAAATAATTCAAAATTATATGAAATTGAAAAAAATTGCTAACAACAAACAACTATTAAAAAAAACAAAATTGATAAGGTGTATGGTAGTAATTAGTAAAATGCAGGTATGTCATTGTTACGTCAAATTTCTCATTAATCAAATAAATATAGAAAATTACCTTTGTGTTTTTTTAAATATAAGTTACAAAATAACTTAAAATGATAATTTGTCATTTTATATGAATTTTAAAGTTGAAAAAAAGCTAATAAACAAACGCTATTCGTTAAGCGGACAAAATGCAAGATTTCTTACAATACTTATTCTGCATTGTTCTACTTTTATTAATCTGTTAAATTACATTTTTTTCTGTAAAATGATGCTGCTTTTTGAGTTGCTAGTGATAATAAGTATTTGTTAAATTTCACGTACTCTCATTATGTTTCAGCTGCTTTTTCGTATGATGTTAGTTATTTCTTTTTACTTTTAAAGCACTGTTGGTTATACAAACGAAAAAATTAACCAACTAGAGCGCAAGAAATCATAATTATAACAAAGTCGATGTTTCTTCATACGCATTATATAGTCTATCACTGTAAAGTGCAAACTGCTGAGTAACTTTAAAATGACTTATAATTTAAAGTAATTTAAACAATAGTAAAACATTGTGGTTTAAAGTAATTTTTGAGAACAGTTCATTAAAAAAAAGACTTATTAAAGAATTTGAGTTTGGGCTAGTTAGTTGTCAGTTGTTTTTGCCAAAATGTTCCAGTTTCTCCACTTCTTGCTGATATTGTATTGCGTTTACAAATTATGGAAACATCCAGAATGCAGAAGAGCATTGCATACGTCAAAACCTCTACCGCAATCAACTCCAGCTGCAGCTGCCAAAAATGACGAACGTTCGATTGATGGAGGCCCTAACGCAGCCGACAAATTCAAAGAAGAATGAACAACTTATTCTGTACCATTTTACCAATTCATTAATACTTCATCATTGTACAATATTTTCAATTAATTTTATTGTTATAATTATACTGTTAATTTTGAAATTGAAATTTGATATTTTTATTCAAATTCTTATTTCTTGCTTTGCTCTACATTATTTACATGCATTTCGTTAGTTTTGATCACAAGTTCATACTTGTTTGTATTAAATAAAATTTATAGATAGAAAATTGAAAATAAACAATGTTTTATTAATCATTGGTATGAATAATATTGTTGTCAAATAAGTCATGGCAAAAATAAAAAATTAAGATTTTCAAGTACAACAATAATTTGCGCGATTGAAATGATATTACGAATTTCAGAATGATTTGTTTTATTTCATATTTAATTTAAAAATATTATTTAAAAAAAATTAATATAACAAAAAAATTTTACTTTACATATTACTGCGTTGTTATTTTTCTTTTGTAATTCATGAGTATACTGTCAATGAAAAAGAAAAAAAAATTTTAATAGTTTTCCAAAAAAATATACTACAATAAAATATATTTTATTAAATTAATTATATTTAATATTTTAAAAATTAAATTTTCTTTTCTAAATTTTATTAAAATAAAAAAAAGAAAGAAATTATGAAAATTGTTTTATTTATTTCAAACATTGTTACAGTATTGAAATGAAGTGAACTGTAGTAATGATAATAAATAAATAAATAATAAATAATTATAATAATAGCTGACCAGTTCAGTTAACGCATGCTGGTAGTATTGTAAAAACTGGCTAGCAGTGAAATTCTAGTTTGTAAGAATAAATTGCTGTTGGTGTTGTTGACACGGAGACGAAAAATTAGCAAACGACGACGACAACGCAGACTTTGCTGTGCAGCAACACGCTTGGCTTTTTACAATTGTCGTTGTCGTCGTACGCGTGTGCAGGCAGGCAAGCAGGCAAGCAGGCAGGCACCTGTTGGCGGCGGTCTGTAGAAGAATCAAGAGGAGGAGGTGGTGGAGGTGGCTGGCTTGTGCAAATCCAGCGTTTGATCACAAGCATTTGATCAAGCAAGCTTGAAAGCTCGTTGAATTCTAAAGCTGCTCTACATTTCGACGTTGATTAACTGTTGGTGGTGGTGTTGGAAAAGCTTCATCGCCCGTTAAGCCTCGTATCATTAGCATTCGCTTACCAGCTAGCTATACATACTATCTATTTATTAATCGGCCGACCGACCGACCAATCAGCAATGCAGCAAGCTAGCGACCACATGAATCCGGCCGCCACTGCTTTTCCACCTCTTGTAACAACTACCGATTCTGATTGTTCAACATTGATTGAGCCAGAAGCCGACGAACCACCGTCTACAAAATCACCACGTCTTCATGAAATTCTAAGTAAATATTAAGAAATAATAAAAAATAAAGTACACATATTTTTTTTTCAATTTTAAATATATTATTAATATATTTAAATTGTTATTTGTCTTGTTTTGTTGTTCTTGTTTTTTTTATTGTACGGTGGATGAGATTTATTGTCAAATTTTGCCCTTTGTATTGTGAATGATCAGTTGAAACGCGTTAGCTTTTCGGTCGATTGGTCAATAATATAATAATGCACACGCCCGCGCACGCGAGCTTACTCAGACCAAAGCAAAGCGGCGACCGTGAGACGCCTGGCGCGCCACGCCTTTTATCAACTTCAACCGTGTGGCTGTTTTATATTCTTCGGCAACTGACTTGCTTCAACATTGTTACTTTATATCTATCCATCTATCTGCTTGTTCATTCATTCATTCATTCGTTGACAAGCTCATCTCGTCTTTTTTTTTGTAAAAGTGCATATCAGGGCGCTTTTAGTTTTTTTTTTAAGAAAAAAAAATACTTTCTCGATATTCATTTAAATTTAAAATTTAAAAAACAACAACTGATCATATTAATTATCGTTACTGATATTGGCGATGGGCAACACGGGCGGCACAAACAAAAAGATTGACTCTTGTGAAGGAGGTAATAGAATTATTTATATTTTAATGTGACATTAAATCCAATTGACAAAATAACTCCATTACGGTAGTTGTTGGTGTTGGTGTTGTTGTTGTTGTTGTTGTTGTCTGGTATATAATTCTGTATAAGATCATAGAATGTACATCAAGTTTTACATTTTGTTACCGTAATGTTTGCCCAAAATTGGACAATACAATGTTTGTCAACAATTTATTATTCATTCGTCTTATTGTTTCAATTTAAGATACTGTTCGATTATTCAAATTGATATTGAGAATGTTTTATTGGTTATAGTTTTGAAAATAGGCAAAAATCGATCATCTCTGTCTTATATAGCTGAAATTGATTTGTTTCACTTTGGCAAATGTGTACCAAAATTTGACCAATTAGTAAGCGATGCAATGAAATGTGAATAAATTTTGATACTAAATTAAAGTCTACTGTTCACTTGTGTAGTTATGTGCACGGTTTGTTATTTTTATCTGACAAAGCAGAGCAACAACAACATTTGTAAAGTTTATAAAAGCCACTATCCAATTATCAATTTAACGAACTGGAAACTCAAATTACTGCTAGTTATCACCTTATGAATCCAATCCATTAATAATGAAAAAATCTCCACTGTTGACCAACTGGAATTATATTTCACTAAAAATAATCCTGTAAAGTCTTGTTTAATGTAAATGTTTTTCTTTTTAAAATTTATCTCTTTTCTCATCTATTTCAAGCATTTTTGACTAGCACACAATATGCGTATTTAGTGTACAAATAAAAATGACCAATTTTTTCAATTAATAATTAGTTTTTGTTTGACATACTGTAAAACGGCAGATGTCATCGTCCCGAAAATGCGTGGGTGGTACAGTGTTTCGTGATTTGTAAAGTTTATGTTCATGTTTTATTTTGATTTGACCAAAATACAATAATTTCAATATTTAGCTTGAATTATAAAAAAAAATAAACTAAAATGATTGTAAAACTGTAAGTGATGAGATTTAAAAAAAAGAAAAGAATAAATCAGTTGAACATTATTAACGTTTAGGTGAATAAAATCAATAAAAGTTCGATTATCAATTTGCATTGTATAAAATTTCAGATTTCACTGGACTTGTTATTAATGGATTTGATAGCATTAAGATAAACTTTTGTTAAACAATATTTTGCATTATTATAAACTAGAAAACAGAAATTGTGTTGATTTAAAAAAAAAAATTATTGTTGTTGCATAATTGGAATGACAGAAATGTTTGAAAAAAAAAAGATTGTGAGAGTAGAAATGGTTGATGATAAATTGTGAAATCAATTCAATTTTGTAATGCTTGTAATTGACATATTGAGATGAATGTTTTCGAGATTTGGAATATTAAAAGAATATCTATGAATGAATAAAGAAGATGCATAGTGCAATTTGAAAAGGAAATTTGTTGAAAGAAAAGAAAGTAAACAGAAAAGCTAAGCAATTCGCTTTTTATCCGCTGAACAAATTCACTTCAGTAGAACACACAGTTGCATTGTTGACACATCCCGAGTGTGAATTTCATTTCTAACAAATTTTATCGTGGGAATGATCGAACATGGGAAAATATTTTCAAAATTTCAATATTTCAATATTCATCTTTTTTTTTCTTTGTAAATTTATTATGATGATTATTTGTTGTTTTCCAAGGCAATTGTTCCTTTTGTTTACTTTTCAAATATTTCAAAGCGTTTATGCAAACGGGTAATGAAATTTTATCGACACAATCAATTCGCATTGGCAAACAGTTTGTAGATAAAGTGCAAGGCACTTTTAAGCTAGTTAGCTAATATCACTGTGCAAATGAGAAACATTGAACAATTTATATAGTACAGTTTATTTTTCACTTTTTGTTACAATAATGTTTCAATTGTGGAATCAATTTCAAAATGATACATCGATGTATTGTGCAATTTTATTCACTTAATGAAAATTTTCCTTTAAATCTAGAATACTTTTCATTAATTGTGACAACAATTGTTTTCAATTATTAATGCAAATTTCAATTTTGAAAATATTGTAAAATTTTTAAATACACAGTATTCATTTTTTGTAAATCAGGTTTTCAAGTTTATTATTTTTAAAATTGTCGATAAATTTTCAAATTTATTTCACGCTTGTTTTATTTTATTCAATTATCAATAGCAGAAATGTCATGTACAAGTATTTGTTCATCTAATGGCAATAGTTACTTCATAAAAAACAACAACAACGCCATTTAAAATGTAAATTTTATTTTATCAAGCTTAAATATATGATTGATAAAGAAAATATATTGGGATTTTTTATAAAGTTTTTTTTTCTTGAAATTTATTCCATCATCAAATCAAGCATTGGAAATTTTTATCAGCATATTTTTTGTTCAATATTATTGATTTTAAGTTGAAAACAAGCGTTTTCAGACGACGCACGGCGAAAGCAGATAAATAGATAGATGGATGTATTAGTAAATACTTGCAAAAGTATTGAGTTGTTTAATTCCAATCAATAATTTTAAAAGATTGATATTGAAGAGGAAATGAAGTCGTTATTCATCTTTTAACTAATGCTGATTTGGATGTTTTTTTTTTCTTTAATTTTTTAAATTCTCTCTTCAAATCAACGTTGAAAAAAAAATTAAAATTACTTTTAAGCATGAACCCACTTTCATTTTAATATTAAAATTTAATCTTTTATTGTTGAGTGATGTAATCGATTGAAATGATTAATTGGTCAATTGTTTCATTTTGTTTATATTCATGATTGATTCTTTAATTTTCTTTTTTTTTTAAAAAAATAACAATTGCAAAAAGAAATACCATTTCAAGTTTGTTCCTCATTTAATTATGCACGCTTTGTAGGACAAAAATAATTAGCAAATATTTTGATGATAAATTGGTTTTAAAATAAGAAAAAGAAAGAATACAAATGAATACTGCGGAGTTTTCTTTATCGATTCCGTGCTTGAATGAATCAGTGAATAATAAAATCTATTTAACCATTAATCGGCGAAATTGATTTCTGCTTGGCATGGGGCAGTGGTCTGTTTGGTTTTTGGGCGGTCGGCCAACGGACGAATTAGCCGCGCCAACGCCCCTATGCCAGAGTGCTCTCAACCTGTATCTAATTACTGACTGATGCGCACCATTTGCTCCTTACAGCTTTGCTAACCATGCGGACGAGTTTTACAAGTGAAATTTCAACCAATCAATTTCTATAAATAACACAATCTATGACGATGATAATTTACGCGTGAAAATGTCAACTTTTACCAATTTTATTCGCACCTATTTACCATTTGAAATGTTGATCACATTTTCATTTTTATTCATTTATTCTCTTTAAATTTCCAATTTAAAGAATTTTAATGCAATTTCAAATTTCACACTTTTATTTCTTTTCATAAATTTCATACAATTGTCATGCAATCTTTGAAATGGGTTCATAGTGTTTGGGACATTTATTAGAGCGCTGAGTGTATGAAGTAACTATGAGTAGCAATCAGTATTGTTCAATTTTTACACATCATGTATTAAATTTATTTTACTAAATTGACTAAATTTTAAAAATTATTTCTCAATATTTTAGATAAATTTAAACTTGAATATCATTAAATTTTACAATATTGAAGTGCTTATTTTATGGATGAAAATTTCGGGTAAAAATAAATCAGTCGATTGAAAAGTTGATAGTATCAATCAAGCTTGAACTATGTTTTTTTTTCAAATAAAAACGGCAAAACTTCTCATTGGTAGATTCACTGTTACTGATGATTCTTCAGCGTAATGTGAAGTGTATGATAGTCTGGATTTGAAAAGAAAAACACTTTTTCATACTTTCAAATGCTCTACATATTGCACTTGATTAATATTGAAGTGCTTTTTACAGTATTTCAAAAAAAAACAAAACAATATCTTGAATTATTCATGAATTTAATGAATATGTTTATTGATTGGTAAAATTTGAAATTTGTAATATATAATGAAATTCTGAACCATATATATGTATTGTTCAGTAAATTACTTTTTAAAAAGAACTGATATCAATGAAAAATTTTTATTAATGGAACATGAATTAATGTAATATTGATCAGAGAATCAGTCAGTTGAAGGAGCTCGTGTGAAATCAAAAGATGATATTAAAGAATTAATCAAACCAACGGCTGGATTTAGTTGTTGTTTTATTTAAATCGATATTTAGCCCGCCAGTGTAAATGGGGGATGATTAAAAATTATTTTTGGGCAAAATTTTCAAAACTAATATTTTCATAAATTATCATGTATCACATCATCATTGAGGATAAATTGTGTAATTTAATACAGACATTCAAAGAGTACCGCTTTTGAACTGATGCATCGAACTGAGAATAATAATGTTTATAATATTTTGAAATTATTGCAAGTATTATTATTAGTTTCGTTATTCGTCGTTGAATTTATAAAAAAAAAATTATGGATTTTTTTTTTGTTTTTCTCATACCATTACTTATTTTAAAAGCGTTTCACAGTTTGATTGATATGATTAATTAATAATAACATGATTAATTTTTCAATGCTTTTCGTGTAAGGTTAATAACTGAAAACCAATTATCTCATATTGGATGATCAATATTCATTTTTCAAGTGAAAGTATTAAGGTTTCTTTTTTTACATGCAGTTATTGTTTTATCAGTCTATGCTGTTATAGCTGAAATAAAAAAAATTAATGTTTCTTCATCATTGATAAGAGGTTGATTTCCAGTAAATTTGTTCAGAGTTGGTGGAATTTTTATATGTTCAATGAAAGTGTACTTCTTTTTTCTCTTGCTTAACAACAGATGATGTTCTCTAGCATCACAAGCTGCATGTGATGTGTCACTTTATCATAAAGCATTGCACCATTGTTGAATTCTATTAAGAAGAGTGTTCTTTTTATTTTATTTTATTTTATTTTATTTATTTATTTATTGTTTTGCTTTTTATTTACAAATTCACTTGTTTATTATTCAACGTGTTCTGTTGGTCAATTTGTAAAAATTTTGGAATAACTTAATCAAGTCAACAATTTCTTTTTAGAAGCTTGAGAAATTCTTCCATTTTCTAACAATTCTACTATTAGATTTGATATGATTGTATGAAAATTTAATTAACACGTTTTAATATGAATCTTTCAAATTTGTAAATTTTACAAATTCAGCATATTTTAATTAAATTTATTTTATTTTTTTATACATATTAAAATAAATGAGTTGTACAGTGTACAGAATGGTGATTTTTTTTTTCATTTTCACTTCCGCTTGGGAAAATTATATTTTTCAACGGTGAAAATTTCACTTAATCACCTTTTTGCATTAATTGATCACGACGTCAACATTTTAGCAATGGCTTTCTGATTTGGATAATTTCTCCAACGTTGAACTTCACAACTCAACGATAGTACGAGTTATTTCTTTCTTTTTTTTAATTTTAATTTAAAAAAAAAATAACTCTTTCCTCTTCGTGATTTTAATATTTTAATTGAAATTATAATCACATTCAATATTTTACAGATGAGCTGTTTTTCATGTCTTTCTGTTCATTCTTCTTTGAAAAAGTCAGTCAACGATTTTTACGCAGTGAAAAGTAATTTGATTTTGTAATTTTATTTAAGAAAAAAAAAAGAGAATACTGTATTTTTCGAATATATATAAAAGTCTTTTTTTTCTTTTGATGTCTACACTCTGGGCAATAAAACGCTTCACTTGAATAATCTTTCACTTGATTAGCAATTTTAATTGATCCACGTTTTAATACGTAATGTTATAAACGAAATAAATACGTATGTGTGTGCGTTTTTTTTTTATTATTTGAAAATGATGTACAATTTTTGCATAACAATGAACAAAGCTCATACATACAAAAGAAAAAAAAATACATAAAGTGAAAAACAGTTTTATTCAACTGTTTTGTATGTAGTTGATTGTGAAAGGAGAATTTGATTACAAATTGCAGAATTTATTTTGTTTGACTTGAGCTTGTTGTATTTTATTAATTGAGAAGAAGAATGAAGAGAAAATGCGCATATTGAATTGCAATGAAAAATTTATTTCATAAAATATGCAATTTTTTACGTCATCTCTGCTCACTGCTTGATGACTGGTTGCTTGATAGTTTGATTGATATCAACTTTACGTTGTATACATCTGTGTGCGTGTTTGCGTGTGTATGTCTGTGTGTGTGTGTGTGTGTGTGATAGAAAAATATTACTTTTAGCTTTTTAATAGGTTTTCTTGGATCATTCTTCAAATATTCTACATTTGAATCACGTATTAGCAAATTCACTAATAATACGTATTCCAGTTTTTGTTACTTCTGAAAGAGGCATATATATATATATATATATATATTTTAAAAAAAGAAAAAAAAATTAGCAAGCAGTTGGGTTCAACCAACAAACCAATGGCGTATTCAAGTTGGAAATTCATGTGATAGTTTGTTTCAATCAATAACTTCTCTTTCATCAATGTCGTGCATTTGGCGTTCAGAGAAGGTGCAGTGAAAACTGGTATGCTTGTAATATTTTTTTTTATTCTTCTTATTTTGTGTCATTTATACAGTAAGATGGTTTTTTTGTTTGAAATTCAAAATTGGCGTGTGAAAAATTTTTACAAATTTTTTTTTGTTGCATTTTTCAATAAATTTGGATGATTTTTCTTGAAATATTGTCAACTAGTTTTTGATCAGGGAAAGATTGAATTAATTTTTCTTTTTTCTTCAACACTCTGGATTAGTTTTCAATTGAAGAGCCAATTTTTTGATTCTAAAGTACAATTTCAACTTTAATTTAATTGAAGTATATTTCTCTTTCCGCTTTCGGTAGTTGTTGATTTTCATGATTTATTTTTTGTTTCAATTCAATTTTATTAAAAATTTCAATTTGTTATCACTTTTATTTATAAAAATAACAACAACAACAACAACGATAAATAGTATATTTGTTTTTATATTTACTTTTAAATATTAAAAAAATTTTTTAATCTTGTGCATTTGTGCTATTTTTTAACATTTAATTTAAATTGATTTCATCATAAAAATAAATTTGATTGAATATTTTTTTTCATTACTTTTCAAATTTAAGCTCTGGTAGTGAATTGAAAGTTTTTTTTTTTGAGTTGTTTTTCCTCCTCGCAGTGTGATTGATCGTTCACGTTTACATTTATATTTATCTATTGATTGGTGTTATTTATTATTCAAGATTAATAAATAATTGATAAGCAACCTTTTTGGATTTACTTTTAGGCTTTTTATTTAATTAGAAAATGTTTTATGATGAAATGTATAGTTGCTTTTTTCTTTTTCATTATTCCAATTGTAGTATAGTTGTTTTTGTAATGATTGTTCTTCAATAGCAATTAACAGAGATGTATATATTAGTTTTTGATTATTATAACATGTTATTATTATTGTTGTTGTTGTTGTTGTTTATAAAAGATTTTTCCAATATTTTATTTTATAATAAATTAATGTTTTATGATAAAATTATTATTTTCTTCCACTATTCACAAGTGAGAGAGATGTGTTCGCTTGTCCATTGCTTTACTCTTGTTAAGTGGCTTGATGTTGAAGCTGTTCCGCCTTCCGCCATCCTGTGGCGTCGAGCCAATCAAAAATTCAAGTGTGCATGAAAAACTATCTATCATTCAAAATTGACTGCATGATTTTTTTTTCACTTTCTCTTTTCGTCTGCTATTTCTCTTCAAAAATATGGATGAATTTTCTTTTTTTATTTTTCCTTCTGCTCATAGTTTGGTCGGTTAGTTTTGCATTATTCACTTCTTCTCTACTTACATTGAATAGTTGTAATATATCAATAAAATTTTTATTAAATAAATTTCATGTTTATTTAATTTATTAAATACATCTCCACACGCATTTGAATCAATTAGTTGATTTCATTTCATCACATTGTGTATGTATATATTCATCCAATGGAGGAGAATCTGTTTGTTTTTTTGTTTTTTTTGATTGCATGATAGTTATTTTTTTTGTTTTCTCAAAAATAGCTTTAGATAATAAATAAATAAAAAAATAATCAAGTGGAAGATTTGAAATTACAGTTGACCGTTGGCTGTAAGACGGTATATCTAGTAGAAATTTCTGAGTTAGCATTATAGAAGCGATCGATTGAGATGAAAAATATTTCTCGTGTTGACGTTTTCCCCAATTATTTATGCGTTGAATAATTTTTCTTTAAAAAAAAAAGAAAACAATAAATAATAAGTGATTATAAATTGTGAAAATTATTATAATCAATTTGTTATTATTATTATTATTATTATTATTATTATTATTATTGTTGTTGTTGTTGTTACTTACTGTTGATCGCGATTATGAAGGTGAGAAAGTGTTCGCGTTTGATAAAAAAAGAAAAAAAATATTTTATTCATTGGCTTTGTGTATAGCGAAAGAGAGAAAAAGAGAGAGAGGAAAAAACAGAGCTATTTTTTTTTATTCAAGTATTATTTTTGCATATTGACAGTATGGTTGGACCGGTTTCAGGCCGTCCAAAATTAGGCGAAGACGACCAAGAAGCAAGCAGTGCTGTCAGACGAGCGTATGTTCAACATGTGGTTATTATGCTAACCAGCTACAGCAACAACAACAACAACCACAACCACAACAACAACAACAACAAGAACAACAAGAACTGTTACTACTACTGCTATTGGTATTAATTCTGGTCTACTGTGGTGGTGTGATTTCAAATTGTCCGTTGTACAACTGTTCATCATAATGGAAACATCATTCGACGGGAGTGAAAGTAAACAAACAAACAATAAATAAATAAATAAATAAATAAATAAATAATTTTTTTTACCCTTTCTCTTGTCGGTAGTATGCTTTTTAAATATAGCTGCGATTGTGATAAACGACGGGCCAGTAAATTTTATTTGTTTATTTTTATTTTTATTTGTTTGTGTGTGTGTGTGTGTGCGTGTTTTGTTTTTCTTTTTTTTTTTTTTGAATTTTGAAATCAACAATATTACTACAGTTGTGTATTGTGATTTTTGTTTTGTTTTGTTTTGTTTTTTTGAAATTTATTTCTATTTTGCTAAATGAAAAGCATCTATTCTATTGACAATTGCAAAGTTGAATGCTTATAGTTGATTGCTCAGATGATTGGCAGAATTGTTGCTCATTTTGATCAAGTGATTGTTTATTATTGGCAAGCGTTTGCATGCATGTTGTGTCTTCTGAAAGAGCTTGCTCTTTCTATCTATCTATCTATTTTCTGTTTCTCTCTAAACTATACGCAGTTGCTTGCTTTGCTTGCTTGCTTGCTTGCTTGCTCTTCGTTGCTGCTGCTGTTGCATTGCTGAAAGCTTGGCTAGCCAACCAACCAGCCAGCCAACCAGACAGCCGGCCAGCCAGTCACCCTACTAGACAGCCTTGCTAGCTGGATAGGCGATACTAGTTAGCTATCTTGTTAAGTAGCGTGTGTGTGTGTGTGTGTGTGTGTGTGTGTGTGTACCTTTTTCATTCTTCAAAGCTTCTTCTCCATTTTCATCATCTCTCTTGCTCTCTCTCTTAGCTTCTTAGTTAATTGTTTTAAAATTTTTCTTTTGCTCGTTGTTGTTGTTGTTGTTGCTGCTGCTGCTGGATGTTCTGGATTTACGTTGCTCTGCTTATTCAAAATTGATCTTGAATTTGTCCCGTCGTTTAGCCAGCTCCAGCTTGTGTTAACATTAGCTTGATTAGGTTAAACACAACAACAACAGAAAAAATAAATTAATAAATAAATAAATAAAATTAGCATTTTACATTCACCGGTGAACAACGTGATATATATATATATATATATAATAACGTATAAGATAAGAACGTGAGTTCGCTGTGAGTTTTCCCCAAACCGCACCCGTCGCGTTCATTGTCAAGTGCTGGCCACAGAAAAAGGCAGCGTTCATTTCAGAATCGCAGAAGAGCACACTGCGCAGTCTCGCCAAGAACATGACTTCGTTTTTGCCAAGCCGCTTTCAAAGCTTCAAGGACAAGAAAAAAGGTGCCCAGCCGACTTCAACCGCCGCCGAGTCGCCAAGATCCGACTCCAGCGGTGACAGAGATTCCACCAGTTAGTTAAATTTTTATTTCTATTTTTAATTCTTAATTTTCCATTTGATTTCTGTTCTGTATTTATTTATTTTGTTGTTGTTGTTGTTGTTGTTGTTGAAAAAAATTCAATTTCAATTTTTCTTTTTCCAATTTTAAAAATCATTCAAACCTGATCATCATAATTCAAAATTTCATCCACTTTGATGATTGATCAAATTGATTGTTTTTTGTTATTGGTTTTTTTTCATAATCATTTTAATTAATTAATTAATTAATTATTAAGTGATTTTATTTTTTTTTAATTTGAACACAAAAATAATATTTTCACATTTACATCACTCGTCCGTCGTTGGTCGTTGAGCACCGTGTTGTTTGTTGTGTTGCTCGTAAGCAGTGTAAACAAATTAGCAACCAATTTTGTGAGCTTGTTGATCATTATCCTCTGGCTCAGATTATATAATAATAATAATAACAGTAGCAATGGTAGTAGTGCTAGTGCAAAGCATTAATCAATTGACGTTGAATGTGTTGATTTTGGATTTTTGTAACTTTTTGTAATTTTGTCACTTTTGGTTCCATTTCAAAAATGGGATTCAAGTAAAATTAGTCGAAACTAGTTCCAAGTGTATAAATTAAACTAGCTCGTATATTTTCCATACAATACAATAATAATACACACATTTGTATATCAGCTTTATTATTATTATTCTTCCCAGCAAGCATTGTGGAAATAGTCAACCAACTTACTGAAACACAATTTATTTCAGTTGTTTTTT
The DNA here is from genome assembly GCA_001447755.1 of Trichinella papuae. Taxonomy (NCBI): domain Eukaryota; kingdom Metazoa; phylum Nematoda; class Enoplea; order Trichinellida; family Trichinellidae; genus Trichinella; species Trichinella papuae. The sequence continues at coordinate 15,022 of JYDO01000212.1, read as the reverse complement.
CTTTGTTTACTTTGCATATTTTTTACATTAATTATTTTTGCATTAAATACGTGTGTGTTTTTAATTTTAGTGAGCGTTGGCATTTTGTTTTTTTTTCTGCTTTGCTATTAATAGTTTTTACAGCAACGTTTCTATAGATAATTTCTATCGATTGCTGTTCTTGTGTGAATACAAGCTAATGGACGCTGGAATTGCGTTTGTCAATTTTGAAGATGTTCATTTTTCGATTTTCTTTCTCCTCAGCTTATTATTGAAATTATACAGCATTGGATATTTTTTTTTCTCTTCCAACGCATGCATTTTCACCCATTTTCTATGATAAGATTTGACAAGAATTTTTACTTATTTGTTTATATGAATTGTGGGTTGTTTTTTAATTTTTTTTTAAAATATTTATTGCACAAACTTTGATTGAGAATCTTGGGTGCTGTTAATTTTAATCAGTTGTTGCTCTCTGATTGAGGTGATACGTTGTGAATGGTGTATATTTTTTTTTTAAATTTTTTTTTTCTTCACATCTCTATTCTCTGATGTTGTTGTTGATGATGATTTTAAAATTCGATCCATTTCGAATAATTGATTGAAAAATTGCAATCAATTTTTCCAATATTCCAAAAAGAGAAAATTGGAATTTTTATTGGTAGCCAAAAAAGAAGCAATGTTGGTGGCAGCGTGTGATGATGATGATGATTTGCGGTGGAAAAATTAGCCAACCTCCGCGTTAGCTAAATTTCATTTGTTCACTGGCAAATTGTTAAATATTTATTTTTCCGCTTCAGATTGCCGCATGCGGATCATTGAAAAACAGTGACGTCGCTTTGAGAGTTGATAATATTCTCACAGAAATGCTTTAAATTTTTTTTTATTTTGAATATCATTTCAACTATATTCCCATTTGAATAATTTTTGATAAGACAGAAGAGAACACAAACAAACAAGTAAACAAACAAGTAAACAAAGTTCATCCGAGAAAGAAGTTTTATTTTTTTTCAATTCTCAACCGTCAAGCACGTTGGATATTTTTTATTAATTGCAATAGAATGTGCGTATCGTTGTCCTCATTGCTCAACACACTGTCCACCAAGCTGTTCTCCGGTGGACGTTTCAAGCAGCACGGAAAAAGTGAGAAACATATTTAAAAAAAAATTTTTTTTTCTTCTTTTACTTTTTTTGGAATCACTTATTTTTTTTTCTACATCTACTGAATGTTCATTGTACGTTGCATATAGTTTCAAAGCATGTGATGCTTGCTATTTTTTTGTTGACTTGTGTGTGTGTTGCTTTATCATTATCGAAAGAAAGCTAGCTGCCAAGCCTGATGGTTGGTTGTTCACTGAATTTCGAGAACATTGATAATAATGACAATGTTGCGCGTCAATTTCAATCTCACTAAAGCATACAGTGATAACTTTTCAACAACAGTTCTTCAATGCAACATTAACAAACTTGATTGTTCTTTTATGTACTGTAAAAATTTTCCTCTTTTCTTAGTGTTGTAATTTTTTTTCTTTCACCTACAAAAGTCAATTTTTCTCTTCAATTTTCACGTAAGTAAAATGAAATTATTTTGTCTTTTTTTATTGTTATGTATGTTTTTTTTTCTTTAAAAAAAACCGAGTGAGAAAGAGAAAGTTAAGAGAAGCAATTATTATAGAGATGGTGTAAAAATTAAAAAAAAAATTTTCAATCAACTCACATATAAATAGCATCAATTACAAGGAAGATATTTTGTTGTGAAAAAAATAAATTGGGTGTAAAAAAAAAATGCTACTGCATCCTTGTTTTGCAGGTTTGACGAGCTTGTTTTATCATATTCAATTGTTGAACGCTGTGCTTGTTCTCATTTTGTGCTTACCAGTTGCTGTGATTTTGTTCGCAATATTTGCAATTGTAATTTTGATTAATGTTTTCACCATTTTGTTTAATGATCATTTTACACAAGTAGTACTATTGATAAGTTGGAGAAAAAAAAAAGATATACCATACTTATTGCGTTGAAAATTTTCCATCATTGCTCAATGCATATTTTTGTTTATTCATCAAAAATAGGTGTTAAAAATAATTTGACAACACTGTTTACTTTTCACGTTTGCGTTTATTGTGGCGTAGAGTAATTTTGTGCATTTTTCAACCGTTATTAGCGTAATATAATACACAATTTTCGTGTAATAAACAAAAAAACGAGATTGTTCAATTGAGAATTTATTTATTCTTTTTTTTTGCATGTTGATTTTTTCTTTTTCAATTTTTACAATTTTCAATCATAAATTATGTTATTTTCATGGAAAAAGATGAAAAAGCAATTTAGCTAGTGTCTTTGATTTGTTATAAATTCGTTTTTCTTAATTTTTGAAAATTAATTCAATGTGGTTCAATGTTGCAGAAGACACGAAGTGAAATTGGAATTTTCTTCTATTAGCATGAACAAATTTGCATTTTCAATACTTTTCTACAGTAACGGTAGATGACGAGATCAACTGTTGTGTTCTTATTTTATCACGCCATTTAGCGCGTGATGATGTTGTTGGTTAGTTTTTTTTTTTATTTTTTTTTCAGCCAATTTTTCTCTCTTCTTTAATCTGTCATTGGTAATTGATTTTTTTTCTTCTTTTTTTTAAAAAATATTTCAGTTGAAAAAAAAATGTGTAGGTTAAATTTTGAAAGAGAATGTTGTGAACAAAGAGAAATAATATTTAATACAGTTATTTGCATATTTGGAATGAAATTGATTGCGAACAATTTCTTTTTTTCACTTTTTTTTGATTAGTATTGACGTGCACATACAATCACAGGCAAAAACTTTATTGAATGTTGAAGAAAAGCAACAATCATCAATTGGAAGTTGTTAATGAAATTTTATCTTTTCTATTTTAAAAATTATAACGTATGTAAATGAGTAAATATATATTTTATTTGTCTTTTTGGATTTTTATGTTGTATGTAAAGTTTATTGTAGAAAATTTTTGAAAATATGTAACAGTCGGCAATAGTTGAGGTGATATTATCAGTTTTACGGTAAAATAGATTAAGCATGTTGACGCTTGCTTAGTTGTGTATGATCTCAATCTGTGTGTGTGTGTGTGTATTAGCTGAGAATAGCACTAACGCGAAGGCATAAATTTTGCAAACGATCGATCAGTGTGGTGGTGGAAGCGTTGGAAAATTGAAATCGTATTTTATCTTTGCTCAGCATTAGCTTGACTAACAAGTAACCACACTGCCAAGCAGCAGCAGCAGCTTGTTGGAAACGCAAATGCATCGCCACCGTTATTGACTATTGTTGCACTTGACAGTGTTTATAGGCGCTGTGGTTGTCGCTTGTTGGTGCAGTGTGGTGTTTTATTTCCTGCTTCATCTGCTTTTGCTTGTTCTTCTTCTTTTTCTTTTTCAAATGCTTGTTGGGTGAATTTCAGCGCGAAATTTGTCTCTACATACTTAAGGGAAAGTTTTAGAAAAAAAAAATCCTTCCCAAATAACAACAACAACAACAACTACATCATCGTCATCATTATTATAATTTATATATATACATGTATACATGTATAACAAAATACAGGGATTTGCATCATAACAACACAACTTTGTTGTAACCACAGCATAAATTTTGAAATATTTCTCTTTTTTTTGATTTTGATTTGATCGTTCTTTGCATACTTTTTCTACTATTGTTGCTTCTTCCTTTTTCTTTTATTCACACAAATTATTTAAAAAAAAAACATACTCCCTTCATGTTTCGAAGCAACAAATTTCAACCTGATCCAGCAAGTAAGTTTAATAAAATATATTTATTTGAATAATAATTTTTTTTTCATAATTATTTCTTTCTTTTTTCACTTGTTATTATTTATATTGCTTTGTTTGATTGTTATTCTATTCTATTCTATTTGACTTTTTTTTTCATGATTACAGTCAAAGAATTTCTCGAAAAAGCCAAAGAAGAATTCAAGCAACGATGGGAAGCACAGTCTGCAACAGTAAGTTGAATTCATTTTTTCTAAAAATTTGTTTCTTATTAAAATTCTATTAAATTGAAAAATTATTTAAATAACAATGGGATTTTTCTCTTTTCAACTTTTTTTTTATTTCTTTATTAAAATTTTCTTGAATATGTGACTTTACACAGTGAAACAACAACAACAATAATAATAATTATTATTATAATTATTATTATTATATAATATATATACGCACATATATTGTTATCGAGACGTTTGTAAGTCAGCTGTCTATTTTGTTTTGGATATACGACATTATTATTGGTATTTCTATGATCTAAATATAGAGGCAGGTCGATAATGTCTGAAAGTGGGATCGATTTTGGCGTAGTGTTCTTGGAAATCTTTTGCTGACATACGTGATGCTTGCTGTTCATCATTTGTTGCATGTATGATCATCGCGACAAGGAACAGCTTTATTTATTTTATTTTTTTTTCTATTTTAATTTTTGAAATCATTTTTTATAGCTCTTCAAATTATTACTATTGTTGTTGTTGTAGTAAATTTCCGATTTATAAAATTTTAATCAAGATTCTATTTGCAGAAGCAGGCAAGCAATATTTCAATCTTAGTGTAACATTTGTAAATGTAAAATTTCAATTTGAATAAAATGAATTTGATTTTCAAGTTTTGTAAAATATTTTGTATGAAAAGTAATCGATCATCAATTCCATTAAATATCATTTCACACTTGACTGTAGGGTGTGATGAAATATTGTTTTGATGATAAGCGGTTCATTTCGAAGCTTATTTTATTATAAATAAAAGGGAAATTTCAGTTATTAATTTATTTATCCAAAGATTGATGGATTTTCGTTATTATGAGAGAAAAAAAAGTGATTCAATTGCTTGAATTGTTTATAAATTTTCTTCATTTAAGCAAACGGCGTGTTTGGACGATTTCGACCGGCTGAAAACTTTGGGGACCGGCTCCTTTGGTCGCGTGATGCTTGTGCGGCACAAGCAAACTCAGCAATATTTTGCTATGAAAATTTTGGATAAGCAAAAAGTTGTCAAATTGAAACAAGTGGAACACACGTTGAATGAAAAGCGAATTTTGCAATCGGTCAGTTTTCCATTTCTTGTCAATATGGAGTTTGCTTTCAAGGTGAGATTCACTTTTGTAAAGTCAAGTCAATTTTTTTTTTGCACTACGTTGGCTTTTATTTAAATTTTTAAGGACAATTCCAATTTGTACATGGTGCTGGAGTTTGTCAACGGTGGTGAGATGTTCTCCCACTTGCGGCGTATAGGGCGGTTCAGCGAACCTCATGCCAGATTCTACGCTGCTCAGATTGTGTTGGCGTTCGAATATTTGCATTCCTTGGATATAATATACAGAGATTTGAAACCTGAAAATCTGCTGATCGACAGTCAAGGCTATGTGAAAGTGAGATGATTTCAAAATTTATACTGTAAACTTTTTTTCATTCAATTTTATTGAACCTGCTTTTCAGATAACTGACTTTGGATTTGCGAAACGGGTGAAAGGTCGGACGTGGACATTGTGCGGCACACCTGAATATCTTGCACCAGAAATTATCCTTAGCAAAGTATTTATATATATTATTTTTTTTAATTAATAAATTATGACTGTTTTCATAAGTTTATTATTTATTTTTTATTCAGGGTTACAACAAAGCAGTTGATTGGTGGGCAATGGGTGTTTTGATATACGAGATGGATGCAGGGTATCCGCCTTTTTTTGCTGATCAGCCTATTCAAATTTACGAAAAAATAGTATCCGGAAAGGTAAATAAAAATCTACATACGATTGTTGTTCAATGAAAATGCCATTATCAATTTTTTTTCATTGTATGTACAGATTCGTTTCCCTTCGCATTTTACCAATGAATTGAAAGATTTGCTCAAGAATCTGCTACAAGTAGACTTGACAAAACGATACGGCAATTTGCGAAATGGGGTAGCTGATATCAAAAATCACAAGTGGTTTTCTAGCACCGATTGGATTGCCGTGTATCAGCGGAAGGTAATATGATTAATTATAGGTGGTAATAATAATAATTGATGAGAATAATTTGTAAATTTGGAATTTTGTTTTTTTTTTTAAGATCGAAGCTCCACTTGTAGCAAAGTGTCGACATCCTGGAGACACTAGCAATTTTGACGAATACGAAGAAGAAGCATTGCACATTTCACCGGTGGACAAATGTGTCAAGGAATTTGCTGATTTTTGAATTATAGACTCGCCGTGGATTTCTTTTTTTTTGTTAGTCGTCGTATTAAAAACAAACAAAAAAATTAATAATAATAATAAGACAAAAAAGAGGCAAATTCATTTTGCAGAACATTCATTCTGCCTGCTGTTCACCCGCTGCAATTGTTGAGTTTGCCTAGCCGAAGTCTACATAGCCCTTAATAAGAAGCTTGACAGTAAAAAAAAAACAAACAAAATCTAATATCTATCTGTCACAAGGACGCCTATAGTCAGTCAGTCGGTCACTGAGTCATGACAGACGATGGTGCAGATGCTCAACTTATTTTTCTCTATCATCATCGTTGTTTCTTTCCTCTTTTTTATTATTGAAAAAAAATCTCTCTCATTCTTCTTCATATATTATATATATATATATATAATATAATGCTAATGTTGAAAGCAAATGACCAACAACTAAAAAACATACTTTCTTCTTTGAGCGTCCACGGGCAAGCTTTGTACTTTATCGTACAGCTTTTTTAGATGACAAAAGTTCTCCATGTCGTTTGTGAATTCTTATTAAAAAAGAAAAAAGATGAATCTATTCATTTGCCTTTATTTTTAATAAATTTTCTTACTGATCAAAAATTTGAAAACCAAAAAGAACATCTATCTCGTTTTTGATCTCTTTGGCAACAACAACTAATCAAATCTGCTTGCTTGTTTTATTCACAAACGGGAGAATAAAAAAAGAAATATTCAACATTTTATTTTTGTTTCTATTAAATTTAAATTACAATAAAAGTGTACAATTAATTGATTAATTGATAAAGAAAATGACCAAAACTGTGCGAACGAATGCCATTATTATCTTTTTTATCAATGTTTAGATTATTTGCATATTTCACAAGATCAAACAACGCCTCTATTGGTGTCTTCAGTTGAAGTGAAATCAGAAGAACAATCAAATCAAATTGTCCACTATCGCATCTTCCAAACACTGAGTGAGTACCAAATTGAAAAGCAGGTTGCTTGGAAATTTACAATTCATACCACTTCACTACTTAACATAGATACTCAGATCAATCGATATACAATGGAGAAATGGAATCCATATTAACATGAGACAAGGTTCAGAGAACAAACACTGTACGGTAGTCGTATGACCAAATAAATATATTATAACTGCTTTTACCAAACAGTCGAAAATGAATTAAAATTCACCGTTTGTGGTAAGTTGAATTGTTTTGTTCTTTTTTTTTTGAAATTGTATGTAATAAATATAGAAATCTTTTCACAAATGATAATGCAAGTAAGGATTTTATTTGTTACTGATATTTTTGCTAAGAAAAAAAAATTAAAAACTGAATTATCCATTGTTATATGCAATATTTCAAATATTGTTTACAATGCATCATAATAGCAAGTGGTCATCGGAAATGATGTTGTTCCAATTGGAAAGTTTATCATTGTTTAATCTTCAATTGTGCTTTTTATCTATTCATTCAATATGTATGCGGATGAGATTATCTTTTGCAAATAGTGCTTGATCACGAATAGGACAGTCGAATTGCACACTAGTGAATGGCTAACAAATACAGATTAGTTGCATATCATATTCTTCTTTGAACGCAGTTATTCAAATTTTTTTTTCCTTCATATTGTTCAATGCAAGATGAAGTGAAGAACAGTAGAAGAAAAATTGTTAACAACTGTTGTGTGTGTGTGCGTCATTTGTTTCAAATGAAAAATTACCCCTCTACCCTTCCTTACCCAATCTTCTTCTTGCTCAGCTTTTCCTCCTTCTTCTTCCACGAATGATGTTATGCATTGTTTCTTCAAATTCCAACGTGTGATGTATTTCCAACAATTGTTTGTTGATCTATGACGATATACCTGAAATATATATAACTGGGGAAAAAAGAAATTTCCTCATTTTATTTGTTTCTGAACAACCAACTGAACATCACGGAAAAACATTTAAATTTAATATTCTTCTCATTTGCAAGTTTTATTATTCTTATTTTCACTTGTAGATTCAACATGCCATCGATTTGGTCTTTTGTTCATCTTCTTGTATTATTCAAATTTACTACACTGGTGATATCGGATGAAAATCCAAGCAACAAGTGGGCTTTGCTTGTGGCCGGCTCCAACGGATGGTACAACTATCGACATCAAGTGAGAAAATTTTTTTTAATAATTTTGAAAATAAATTCTTATTCAAGATATAAGGTTTTATTTATTTTTTTTTCTTTGCTTTTAGGCAGATATTTGTCACGCGTATCAAATATTGCGCAAACACGGAATACCCGACAGTAATATTGTTGTGATGATGTACGACGATATTGCTTATAATGAAGAGTAAGAAAATGGATGCAAATTTTTATTTTTTTGTCTTTTGTTTAATAATTAATTTTACATGATTGAATTTGAATTTTTTATTTTTCAGAAACAAATTATCTGGAAAAATTATCAACCATCCTGACGGTGTGGATGTCTATCACAACGTACCGAAAGATTATATTGGAAAAGCAAGTCATTGGTTAAACATTTGCACTGTTTTCTTTTGTAAATTCATTTTCTAAAGGATGTCAACGTGAAAAATTTCATGAACATTTTGCTTGGTAAAGAAAAAGAGATGCAACATATTGGAAGTGGTAAAGTAATCAAAAGGTACTTATTTGTTTGCTTGTTCAATTAATTTATCCACCAAGAATATTACATTGTTAAAAATTATATTACAGCGGACCGAATGATCATATTTTTATTAATTTTGTCGATCATGGTGGCAGTGGAATTTTGTGCTTTCCTGAAGGAGAAGTGAGAGAAGTTTCAGTTGAATGTGAAGAAAAATTACTTGCTCATTCATTTACATTTCAGATGACCATTGGAGAATTGAATAAAACTCTTACAGAAATGTATCGCTTGAAAAAATATGGTCAAGTACTATTCTAATTTTTTTAATGTTTACTTTTTCGTTAATAATTTGTTTTTTTTCTTTTTAAATATTTAATATCTATTTAAGCAATAGATTGGCAAGAATAGATTCTAACAACAACAGTATTAATTGTTTCAGATGCTCATTTACATTGAAGCTTGTGAATCAGGTTCGATGTTCAAGAATGTATTGCCAAACAATATTAAAAGTAAGTAAATTAGATAAGAGTTGAATTTTGAATTGAAAAAATTTTGTTCAAATAATAAATGCAAGAAATTGTTTCACATTAACAATTGACGATGCAAAGCAAAAGTGGTAGTGTGTAATAAATGATTGTTTGATAAGCAAATTTTTGCCGTTGTGCTTCTTCTTCTTCTTCTTTTTCAGTTTATGCCACAACAGCTGCCAATGCACGAGAAAGCTCGTACGCGTGCTATTTTTCAGATGAATTGGAAACTTATCTAGGCGATTGTTACTCTGTCAATTGGATGGAAAACAGTGATAAGGTGGGGCAACAATTTTGCACATACAAAAATCAAACATCCACAAAAGTCCACAATGATTAAGGCTGTGATTTTTTTTTTAGGAACTGCTTTGGTTGGAAACTGTCGGTGAACAGTACAAAATTGTGAAATTTGAAACCAACACTAGTCACGTGTCAGAATTTGGCGACCGCAGTGTTAGCAAAGATTATTTGTCTGATTTTCAAGGAGAGGAGATATTCCTCAAATTTGGAAGTTCCTTGTTTTCACAACTGCTACAGCCACACCAACAACAGAACATAAGACCACCAAATGTATATTTGGATGCGGTATCAAGTCGTGATGTACCGTTGGAAATTTTAAAACGAAAAATCAGCAAAAATGGATACGAAAGCAATGATGCAAAACAAAATCTTCACTCACTGCTGTTGGTAAGTTCACTTTGAATAATTAAATAATAATTAATTTATTTATTGTACACTCAGAAAAGAAAATATGTCGATGAATTTATAAATCAAATGGTTGGTGAAATTTCGAAACATTTCCATCTCAACCACGAGGCTATGCTAACCAAACGAGTTGCTGATGTGATGGATTTTGACTGCCACACCAAATTAGTTCATCACTTTAGTCGCAACTGCTTTTCATTTAGCAAAGTAAGTGGTTATTCTTTTACAATCACTTCACTAATTTATAATAATTTTGAAATTTAACGATCAAAATCAATTTTTTGTTTTTTTTTCTTCTATATAATTCCATTTCATATAATAATAATTTGTAATATTTGGGAATTTTTAATTTGAAACTTTTCAAAAAATTCTCATTTTTATTATTGCATTTTTTTCAGAACGCATATGCACTGAAATATGCGTACGTTTTGACGAACCTGTGCAATACTGGAATTCCTGTTAATGAAATTTTGATTCGCATGGAAGAATCATGCAAAACTGCTAAAATGTATTCAAACATAGTTTAGCTTATCATTGACAAAGCATACTTGACAAGGCAGCAGCCTCAGTTTGCTGCTTTAAAACGTAAACATTTTAAAATATCCAACAATAAATAGCATTTATTATGTTTTTGTGTGTGTATTTTTTGTTTCATGAAGCTTTAACAATTGTAAATGAAAGTAATATCAGGTTGGTTGTCTCTTAGTAGAATATGCGTTGTTTGTTCTATTACTATTTTTACAGTATACTTTTCTGAACTTGCTGCTGTTTTATTTCAGGCACAATATACTACTTTAGGCATGGGTGAAAGCAATCACGTGTATAGTTTGTCATTTGACACTGTTCCAATGAAGATGCACTGTTTTGCATAAAATTTTACGGTGCAATAAAACTAAACACACAAAAAAAAGAAATCAATAAACAAAATCAATGCTCATTAACACAATGCCGCCCGCTACATGGTGCAATTCATGATTGTTTTGTGCAGTGAAAAATGTTGCGCATTTTGCAATTTTAACTGACGTTTCAAATGAATCAATACAATTTTAGAAGAAGGTGATTAAAAAATTTTCAGCTTATGTAACATATTCAAGTTGGAAATCACATAAATGAATGAAACTGAAAATGTTATCACAGAGAAAGCTATGCAAATAATGTTCACTTTAACATGCGTCAGTCGAAATTATTCCAAAGAAGTAATAATTGCTAATTATGTAATGACATTAAAAAATTTCAGCATAATTTAGCACACAATGAAGAAGTAATCTTCAGTTTGCGCATGCAGATCTTAACAAACGACAAATCAATCGGATTGATGTGTGCCCAGTGATTTTCTACTCGTCCATTGTCACATTTCTACTCGTCCATGTACAAATGAAATGGTATGTACTTATGAATTTTCATATTTTTGTTGCCTAGCTTCTTCAATTTGTGGCAACAGCTTTTCACTACCTTCGCTGAATTTCACCACGTTTGAAATTCTTTTTTTTGTCTTTTATTTTTAAAATCTGTCAGCTATATTTTGTACTCTCAGCGTTGTTGGCTATTTAATGATCGATGATCTATATCTCGTTACTGGTGATTTTGTTCTGAAAACTGCATCAACTCTTAAATTACATTTATACAATGCATTCATTGACAATGATTTCTAGAAATTTTCTCATTTGCATACTTGCTCTGGAAGTGAAAATTACGTATTCATCACTGCTGCTTTGCGTTATGATTTTCATTATTGCTGCCTGTTTCAAAGTAAACATAGCATTGCGTATCGCGTCGCAAAATTTTGCATAAAGATGCTATGGAATGTAACTAATTTTCATATTTTGCATATTAGTGCTATTGATTTTCGTACCTATATTTGTTAGCTGGGCAACTGACTCATTTTACATTGTTTGATAATGGTAAGAATTATTTTAAAATTTTCCTTATAAATATTAGGAATTAATATAAATTTTCTTGTTTATTACACACTTATTATTTATTAAAGTTTCCTGGTGCCGTTGCCATAAAATTGGAAAAACTTTCAAAAATAATACATTTAATAATGTAGAAATAATATATTTGATGATTTTACTGACTGTTCAAAGTATCACTGGTGATTTCAGAATTATATTTTTCAACTAATGGCGATTTAACGAACAATATTTTTATTGCCACATCAATGCAATCAATGATAGAAAGCATGAAATATGCTGTTGGAATATTAACTACAGAAAATTACTTTTCTGATCAACCCCACCTGGAGGGATAGAACGTCGCTAAACGCAGAAATGCCCCAAGGCTGAGCGAGGTCAAGAGAAAAGTTATATTAATGAGATGAAATAGTCGGCGCGATTAGTATGAGTATTAGTCTCGTGTGTGAACACTTCCTCTTGCCATCCAATCTATTCATACCTGCTATCATTGTTTTCGTGTATCAAAACATATCTATGCCTATCGAATTTGGTGTTCAGTTCATCCATAAGCATTTAAAGCTCTTTGGTTGTTCAGATTTCCTCCAATATAGTTATCATGAACAATGACAAATGATTTGTCATCAACGTTTGGTGCTTCGAGCTGGCTATGAAGCAACGTCTTGCGGATTGATGATACAACAAAGAAAGGATAGTTAACTATACAACTGAAATTCTGTGGAGGAAGTATTCTGCTGAAGACGCTTGCAACTGGAAAAAGCAAGTCATGCTGTCGAAACAGTCAAGTGTGAATTGGTAAAGGCAAGAAACTCCAGCGGACATATGAGACTCTCCTGTCAGATGGAGAAGCTGTGGAAGCTGCAGCATTGCAATGGATGTCAGTCGAGTTTGGCATTTATCATGGTTGCCAATGCTTCATGGCGTGTTTACGTTTATGCACTTGGCCACCGCTGATACAATTGTTGGTGACAACAGCAGGGCTCTGCTCAGCCTGGTGTCAGGAATTCATGCAACTTTTAGCTGCATGACACCAATTATTCTCTGAGCAAAGCAACTATTTCAGTCATGGCGAATGGATTTGTCTTGGCACGATCCACTAGCAGCTGAAATAGGGGCCTGGTGGCAATCGAGAGAACAACTGACACTATTGCTACAGAGAAATTTTGCGAGTTATCATCCCACAACCAATGAAGCCGATAAACCAATGAAGTATCCATGCTTTTGGAGAAGGCTTTCTAAGAAATTTTTAAAAGCAATGATTCTCATTTTCATTGCTTTCCCAAGCATTGTATTTCCTTACTAACATTGTGTACGTTCCACAAACCAGTTAATACGGTGATGAACGGAAAATATTCCTTATAACATCTATAACCCAGTTCCAATGTGGAAACGCCCTCTGACCTCATGATTATATGTTTAATCGTTGAACATTCACCACTGGTTGAGCGTCACCCACTTTAATGTAATATGATGTGATAAATCCCGCTGCCTGTTTTATGAACAGTCCAATACTGTGTTTTACAATGAGTGACACAGCCAGTGCTCTTGTGAGATTTTGTTCTTTATCAAGAGTCACAGTCCAGTTTTTCAGTTTATCAATACGCACATGCTGGTCCTCTAATAAATCAGATTACCATGTCCTGAAAATTTGGTCCCCCACCAACAACAAGCCTTATGCTATCGATGGCAATCGCTACTGTCAATAAGCTGAATAGAGGAAGTCAGCATACATGTTCCGCACAATCCAACCCTGTTCTGATTCCTTGAAGACCATATTCTTTAGAACCCTTAGAAACCCTGTTGCCCATTTGAATAAACCCAGCATGATGCAGGAGTGTCGTTCCCTTTGAATTATGATTTTACCATAAACCCTTGGACTGTATTCCACATAACATCAGCAGAATGTAGAAGTTGCCTCTGTCACTTATGTCAAACAGTAGACCAGTTTGTTCTTCCCAAGATATGACGAACACCAAGTGTTGCTGTTGCTTTTCATAATGGTGTCGCTACGCAGCTTAATGGTTTTGCACTATTAAAAAATGGTAAGAATTTCGTTATTTATAAATTTCATGTTGACGTTTTGACTTATTTTTACATAATGTCAAATTGGTGCTATTCTGAACTCATCCGCGACCCATTATCCCCAAACCCCGCTCCCTTTTTGTAAATGGCTGTTCGCTGATAGGTTTCACGCGACTGATTAGTAATTAGCTAATAAAGTAGCAGAAGCCATTACCCAATCTTTTATTTCTTCACGTCTGTGCTAATCAGCAGTCTGTTTTGCACAAAAACATTTCTGCTTTTCACTACAAGCACTTGCGAATTAGACAAATACCAACAATCAATATGAACAAGTGAGTGCTTGCTTCAGTTAAAAGGAAAGAAGAAACGGCTCTATGAAGAACTTGCTGATGATGTGGTAGTGGTTCAGGAGGACATGCCATTATTGCATCACAAACGCTGAGATGATGGGACGGTCAGCCGCTCATGATCCCACGGACTGGGCTGATATCTGTGAGCATGAGGAGATCATGGAGGTCGATCACAAAAAGAGCCGGTGAGTGGAAACAGGAGAGCCTCCAGTTTTTGGACGCCTTGCTCTGACCCTGTACAGGCTGAACGGCTATGGATTGACGTCCAAAGGGTCTTAGACGGTCATTATCAACATCGGTTCCACAGACAGGATGATGATGGAACAAAGGCAACATGTAAGTGGAAACATTGTTATACCTATATTACACATTTTTGTTGAACATTTATGTTAAATAACTTTCAATTCAAAACGTAGTTCATTTTCGAAACTATTTTCAGTAGAAACCATATTTATTATCCATCTAATTTTGATTAGAAGAAAAACACTGGTAATATATAAATTATTGTATTGCCTCCTACTTTGAATCAGCTAAATTTAATCAGCGCAATAATAGCATTTCTGGTTATTTTTAGTAATTTGCAATGCTTCAGGTTAATAAATTTTCACTTCATCTAATTTTAGTAAAATTAATCTGCATAATAATGCTATTTCGCATAATAATATGCACTGTGTAAATAAAAACGTAATAAATTTCATCGTCTCATTTAAT
>JYDO01000211.1:40191-65718 GCA_001447755.1 Trichinella papuae | reverse complement strand
GATATTAGTTACACATTCTAGAATTTGTGTATTAACATGTAATAAAATTTCAAAATAAACATTCACAAAAACTGCTGCATGCATTGAATAAATATAAACCATACATACCATCATTCCTTTTCAGCGCAACATCACTAAATTAATATAAAGAATACATACCGACATTCATTTTCTGCATCCAACTCCTTAATACTTTCACATTCTAAGATGTCAGTATTAATATAATAATAATTAATACAATATATAAAATTTCAAAATAAACGAATTAATGATGAAAACATTTTCTTACACATCCCATCACATATACTTGTTAATATTTCCAAAACTTCGATCACCTAAACAAAATTTTTTATTAAAAAGAAGTAACATGTTAATTCAAAATGGCATGAATTTCAAAAATTATTGTCCTGATGCACTGTTATTCGTCTTCAATTACTTTTTATAATATGGCTGTTTCTTATAAGTTTCATTACAATTGCTATATTCAGTTCATATAAATGATACGCAAACATATAAATACAGCAGTATAGATACTTACTTGTTATGTACAAATGAAGAAAATTGAGCAATGGGATAATGAATGATGAAAGTTGAAGTTTTCTGAAAAGTAATTAACACAGTGCTATATAAATTAAAATAACTTTTACCTTCACTATTTCCAGATATTGTATTGTAGTAATATGCGTGTACATCTAAAAAACCAAAGACTATTCCTTCTTTGAATTCATATAAATAGTATGTAAAGTTATCAATATAGTACTGACATTATCGCATTTCTTACTTTTTATGCATAAATGAATAAAAAAGAGCAGTCAGTTAAGGAATGACGAAATGTGAAGTTTTCCAAAAAGTATTACAATATCATAAAAATTGAAATAACTTTTATCTTCAGTCTTTCCATCTATTGTATTCTGAAAAATTATTTCGAAAATAATATTGAAATAAAAAACGTATTGATATTAATAGCAACCGATTCATGATAATACTTACATGATGTCTTAATGTCGACGCACAGTTAGAATTTAAGTGATATGGTGCTAATGTAAAGAATAAGCATTACTGCAAAAAAAGCATATCAGAATTATTATGCCGCATGGCTATCTTCTTGAATTACTTGCTGCAATCCAACAGCTGCATATTGCTCGATGTGAATATAGAAATCTGTAAATTCTAAAAGTGAATTATATTAGTGTAAATATCTCAAAATAAATAGCACAAATACCTACTCGCTGTAGATACAATACTTTCATGGAGATAAACATTAGTCTCCATTCACCACATTTGCAAAATCATGCAAACCGTATGCATGCAATTCCCGCATCACAATATCAAATGTAACTAACCGCTAATTCAAAGATAGCATTGAAGAGCGGAATTATAGTTGACCACGTGCCTTCGGGATGAAATGGCAATAAACTGAGTAACTAAATATGAACGCAGTACTCTGAAACAGAGTGCAATAGGTAAATAATGCAAATAAACGTACCACTGCCTCAGGTAGATCAACCTAATTTTTCGTCAGTAATAGCGTACAACGATTGTACTAGTTTAGCGAACAACTATATTAAATGACGGCTGTTATTACGTTTTTATTTACACATCGCATATTATGTAAAATTTCATTAGTATGTAAATTGCTTTTACTAAAATTATATGAAAACCCGTTAGCCGGAAGCATTGAAAATTACGAATAATCATTTCTAATGCAATTGCGTTAACTAAGTTGATCTGTTTGGAAGTATGATGAGAAGCTATCAATTACATAGCATAAAGGATGTTTTCATTATAAAAAAGAATCAAGATATAATAAATTGCTTTTACTAGAAGAAGCATACTCAATAAGTTTTCAGAGTTATAACTGATTTAAGTGGAAGTGCAACACTTTTATTAAAAACATTACAATAGAAAAATAGTGTAGTGCCAATTCGAAAATGAAGAATACAGATGAAAATGTAGAAAAAGATTCATGCTCAGCTTCAAATACGCAATCAGTAGCTACTGCTACAGATGAAAGCATTTATAATTACAGCCGTAAAAATTAAAAGTAATGCACTACTGGGAATGATGAATGAAAGAATGATTCAACAAACTACACAATTTTGAAAACAAGAAAACAGAATGACTCCCTCAATCAAGTTAACTATATAAATAATAATCTAAATTAATTCAGTTATGGCACAAATCAAAGATATGCTGAGCAGAACGTGATTTTTTACTAAAGATGGAAAGATACCTACTACTGAAAATTTTTATAAAAAATTCTGCTATTTGCTGATATTGCTCTTTTTCATGTCAACGTATGGCCGATCAGAAATAGTTTGGAAGTATCTTATAATTTATCCAAAGCCAAGATGGCCGAGTGCTCTCGGTTTAACTGAAAATAGCGTTGCGGGTAGGGAGGGGGGGATTTTCTACAGATTAGCGTGATCACCATAGGAAGTAAATCAGGATGGAGGAAGTAAATGTTGTTGGAAGTGACATCTGTAAAGGTAAAGGTATTTTATCAATGATGGGAAAGAAGTATATATTTATGCGTCAGTTTTGCGCATAATACTGTGACATTAGTGGACCTTTCAGGATTCATTTCAAAGCATGGAGGGAACGTGAGTCAGTGCCATTCTGACAGTATCAAGGAAAGTAAATGTCTTAGTGCAAAACAGCTCTGCTCTGTCAAGCAGAAGCAGTCCTTTGCAACAAGGGATCAGTTTCAGGTATCAGCAGATGCAACAGCAGCATCCCGATAAGGCAATGGACATTTTGATTGAACAATGAACAGAGGTATGCTGCGTCAGCAGTAAGCATTACAGAGGCAATTGCGATTGTCAGTACTATGGAGAATCTGCTTTTGCTCAGTGAATCAGTGTATTTCTAGAAACTGACTACAGTTAAACTATCAATACTGTGTAGTTTAAGCTAGAAATAAATTTTGCACCATACAACATCTAATATAATGCATGGTAAAATTTCATATACGAATATTGGTGTTTAGGCAGTAACATCAACTGAAAAAATAAAAAAATAACATGAAAATTTATGTAATGTAGAAAAGAAAAAGAATTCAAATGGGCATTTTTTAATATTTAGAAAACCCTCGTTGAATAAACAATTCAAAAAGCAGCATATTTATCAAACAAAGAATTTTACATTTACAAGGAAACAATGTAATGCAGGCAATATTAAATAAAAAAAATGTTCCTTTCAGATTTGTCGTAAGAGAAGTTTAATAATTTCAAGTTGAGTAATCGTGTGTTTCATGAACAGTGAAAGCAGGTTTAAAGTTATCATTTTGATTAAAAAACTTCAAGGATGAGAAACCTTTCATCTTTCGTATGAAAGTGCATTATCAATTGTACTTTTAACTCGCAGATTTTCTGAAGGTCTTTGAAAATGAAAAATGTTTTAAAATTCACAAATTTGAAATTGAACAGTTATGAAAGTTGATGAAAGTGGCTAAGTTTAATGCAGTGCACATGCGGAAAAGTGTTTGAAAGAAAGGAAAGAAAGAAAAAACCAGCAAATATGTAAAACTTCATACCTCAAAGATGGCATATTGGTGATGAGGAATGAAACAAACGTAGAGCCATGAAATTGTCCAGCCGGTGGTGGTCGTGGTTGTATCGTATCTTCAGTCTAATATGCACAAGCATATTCGTTGAAGTGAAGCACTAAAAATGAGCAAATTACCCAGTGCAACAGCTAGACGGTTATTCTTCAGCGAATAATTATATAATAATCGCGGAAGAATAAACAGAGCTTTATATAGGAAATCGCTTCTGGATTTGAATGGCATAGAATGTTTTCAGCAGAATGCCGCAAGGCAGTGAGTGTTCACCATCAGATTAGCATAAAGTTAGTTCGCTGACCTAAAAATGCACATGTGTTTGCCTAGCGTAAATTAAGGCATTGAGCTAGCATGGTGCTTAAAGTTTATCATGTATGATCTTACCAGTAATCAACCATCGGTGGAAAACCGCTGACTTTGGACAAATCAGCTTCTTAAAGCTTTGATTTTTCACTTTCATTAAAAATTTGAACTTTAATAAAAAGAAAAACTAAACAATAATAACGTATGCCCCACAAAATAGGCTCACAAAATAGAATTGCAATGAAAGTACTTGAAATTATTTGAAAAAAATTCTCGTTGTTCAAAAACAATAAATGTTGATCATGAAATTTATGCAAAGTTCGAAAAATGATTTTCCAAAAAATTAGCTGATTTTTACAAGATACATTGAATAAAGAAAGTTAAAACCTGCTTTCCAAATGTTTTCAAGTAATATTGAACCAGAAGTTTATGAGAAGACCAAACTTTCTGTTCTTTCAATACAGTGTTTAATTCAATAAACATGTTTCTATCTGTGCGTTAAAAAAAGAACTTAAAATTTGATTCTACTTTCAGTGTTGAAATTATTATAATAGTAGTGAAGAAAATCATATGGGCTGAAATTTGAATAATACTTGAAAGTAAATAATAATCGCCTTAATTAAATGATTTTTGAATAGCAACTATTCAAATGTCTGGTCGATGTCCATCCAGAACAATTATTATAATGAATGACATAATGATTGAATTATTAACACTATATTATATGATTTGCAAAGCATGTTGTCTTAGAGACAAATTTCTAGAGATATTTTTTCCCTTTCAATAAGAAAGCTGTCTGCTTTATGCTTTGCGGCGTGGAATTTCATGATTTGCACTCAAACTCAGAATACAACGATTAGAAAAGAAATATTCAAAAAAATAATGTTACTTAACTATAAATTCAACGTTGATTTTCATCTATATTTTACACTAACAGCGATCAAACAAACAAACAAAATAAATGCAGCTTCCCTCAATCAGCGTCTTCTCATCATGGAGTTTTATCTTCTGCTTCTTAGCGCTCGTCAAAAAGTCGTCACATGCTGAGCAATGACGATGCATTGCATAACTGACCATGACACTAAAAATTAGAAAAGTAGTAATGAATGAGTTATGCAAATAATGAAATACTTTCCTGTAAGTCGAATAAATTAATTTTCAATTTGGAATAGTGTATAAATTTAACTAAATAGCGCTGCATATTCCAATGTACATTCTAGTTGCATTTTACATGGCATTATGGAAAAGATGATTAATATACAAATTTATTTCAATTCATAAAGCTCGTTTGAATGTTTGTTTATGAACAAATATATTAGGTCTGAATATTAGTAATTAGTGGTAACTGATGTTAACTGATTTGAAGCATTTTTCAGAAAGTCATATGAAATTCAAAACATCGTTTTGATAAAAAAAAATTATTTGATAAAAATCCTTTGAGTTATTTGAAATGGTCTTTTTTACAGTTGACAGTAAAATTTTTCAAGCAAATTTGCATTGCTTACATTTACTGAATTCAACAAATGGACTTGCAGTTGTTTAGCATTTTGGAAACGGTTTGTAAAGTCGAAAACATTAATGAAACAAATTCATAATTCCAAGTATACTACGAATGGAATTTACAATCAACAGTTAAAATTGGTTTCAGTTTAGCAGATTGGAAAGTTTTCCATCTATGAATGATGCGGAAAATTTCCTCTTTCAACAGAACAGTATATTTTTATTTAAATAAATTTTATTTTATGAAAAATTATTTATTTATTATTAAAATTATAATTTATTTATTACAAAAAATATGCACTGTTTTATTGAGTTTGTTCACTGTATAGAGATAATTTTACAAAAATAACAAAAATGAAAATTGAATCGATTAATATCGACGCGTGCTATTTCGCGCCAATCAAGTCTGAATTTTGAAACGTCCAGTTTAAACTGCATAGCCTGAGGTGATGGGTGATGGTTTTCCATCAATTTTATAAGTTCAGCGCTTGTTTTTCCACTGCCCAAAAATACGGAACAGCGTTGAATTAAAATAAGACAACAGTGAACAACATTGAAAGTGAAAATAAAAAATGCTTGCAAATAAAGTCAAAAAAATACAGCAAAACGGTAACAAATTGTCTTATAACGAACACACCTTGAATCTTTATTTAGATCCTGTAGTAAAGTGAGAAAATATTTTTTTTTTAATTTGCTTTCTTTTTTCAAAACAAGACTAAAATATTTCATAAATGCAAATTTATCACTGCACAATTTGCATTAATTGAAGCTTGCTTATTGAAATTGCAAAATGAAAAACATTTTTTCAACTCTTCCTGAATTTAAACATAGCATTAGCTTTTTTTTAAAAAAAAAACAGTTTATTATCACGTAAAAGTTGTTTTAACGCACAGGATGATATATTTACAATTTCGAATCTGCAATATACGTAAAATAATATTAGCTTTCTTCTATTGCTCAAATAAAAGCAGCAGCCTTTCAACAAAGATTGACAAATATATGTTTTATTAATTTCACCTTATCACTGATCTGTATGGAAAAAAACAGAAAAAAAAAGATTTTCCCTATATGATGGCTAATTTTAGCGTTGAACTTTACTTCTTGGCAACAACAAAAAGAAGAAAACATGTTAGATTAATTTTAAATATGCAAATTGCGTTGACAGTATAATAAAGATGTGAAAATTTTGATGATTTCACTTTTCCAAGCAGAATTCAAAGAACATACGTTTATTGCATGTTTGTTTGGCATGATGAATGCAAGCAACAACAATCATTGAAATAACAAAATTGTCAACTGGGAACAAGTTGCCTTTTCCAATTGTTCAACATGTTGAAGAGAAATTACTATTGAAATTTGAAAAGTGATAGAAGAAGATTTGAAAAAAAAAATTCTTAAAAGAAATGATATCATCATTGTAAAAATAACATCAAAGAAACCTCTCCCCCCCGTCCAAAAAAAATAGAATTGCAAACACTAATGTCATTTATTTTTTTTTCGATTATTATGCAAATCCATTTCTTACACACCATGCAAACAAACATGCAAACGTGTGAATGCTGTTTTGCAGCAGATGTTGGTGATTTGTAAAAATTTCTTTAAGATCCGCTGAATGTTTCAAAAGCAAAACGTTGATGATAGTCATTTGAAAAGAGTTTCATAAATTAATCAAAGATAAAAATACACACTCTGTTTGCTTGCTTGCTCAGCTTTGGCGGAAACAACAGCCATCATTATTCCACAGCAGTCTTTCTCTGTTGATCAGGCCATTGGCAATGAGAAAAATTATGAATTAATAAAAAGCCCATTTCAAACGACCAAACGACAATTGTTCTCACTAGTTGAATATTTTTTTTTTTCAAAGTGGAATCGTTGCACACAAGCTTTAATAGCTATATCGCTTGATTGCTAAATTTTTACTTTTTGCTCATAATTTTCACCTTGCACACAACATTGTCAAGCTCACACTGGCAGCTGAAACTCACTGTCAGTCATTCGCAACAATCGACTTTATTTTCCTGGGCTGCCTACAGGTCATCCTTTGACACTTGGCAGTGTCATCTGCATTTTGAGCGGTCCCAACCATTGCTGAACTGGTCCAAATTGTGACACACACATACACACATACACATACACATACACATACACAGTTGTCTCGAGTCAGTTGAAAAGCGTTCCAGCAGTGACAGACCAACGATCATCTCGATCTGAAGAAAGCAATCAAGCAAGCAATCAAGCAAGCATACAAACAAACAAACAAACATGGCTCTTCTTCCACGAAAGCGGAAAAGCTTAACACCGAACGAATTGGGCCATTTGTTCAATCACAGGGACATAATCAGCGCCTTCTACAACGTTTTGGTATTTTTCATTGCAGCAAGCTGGCTTTTGGGCGCAGGGGCGTTTTATTTTCTCTTCCGTGATTTTGCAAAGCCAATGATCTGGGCAGTGATATGCGGCATCATGGTCTATCCGCTCAAGCGTACCCTCACCGGCAAAGTATGCCTCTGGCTTGATCAGCTAATCGTCTCCGACACTGCGTTAACGTTTGGCTTGTTGGCTTTGCCGTGGAACATGTGTATTCATCTCGGAAGTGCATGTTTGAAGTCTCTGAATCAGAACTTACGTGTCACAATTATGATTGTTGTCACATTTCCAACAATGTCCCTGCTTTTGCATTTGGAAACATTGCCACGCATATTAGTATCTGTGATAAAACTTTTTCAAACACTCGATCATATGATTTGGCTATGCAGCAGCTCTTGGGTAAGTACTCGCTTCAGGCTACAACACTGTCACAACGTATCTTTTCATTCAATGTTTTCCACATTTTGACATACAGTATATCCTGTTTGCAAAAACACTCACTACTCGAAATGGGTCTTCTCTTTTCAAACAAATGAAATTATTTTATACTTTTTACAAACAGTTTTTCATTCAGAAGATGCTGTTGTTTCATATGTTAATCTATGTGGGGAAAATTTTAAATTAAGTAAGTATGAAAAAAAAAACATCCAAGTAACTACCTTTAACTAACAATGTGACAAATGTACAACTTTGCCTTCTTCATACAGTTTATCAATTTACTGTCATTTTTGAAAGACATACTGTCAAATTTGAGAAAGAATTTTCAAGAAAAATGATTTGTCCTAAAAATTTTTATCAACACCAACCCCACCTTCTATCTTTCTTTTCAATCATTTATTTACATTCATAGCTAATTTTTGTCATAATCTTCACAAAGCTGAATCGTAGAAAAATATTTCAAATCAGTCAATAAGAAAGAATTTCAATGCTTTTCAAAGCAAGCACAGCACAATTCCAAATTTGATCTCTCCAAATTGGATCGGTAATAATATATAAATTAGCACTACAAACAGTGAAATGTAAAACTCTGTTGATGTTCAGAGGTTCATCGTTACGTTGCGCCATTTTACCGTAGCTATTTTATTTAGATACCCATATTGTTTATCAGCTATGTTGGCTTTTTTGTATTGAACAAATTTCTCGCCTCAGAAACGCGAAGAATAACACCAGTTCGATGCACAGCAACAGCAGCCTGGTGCTTTCTGCTTGCTCATCTTTGCTCTTATATGGGACCATTGCGAGCACCAACATTTTTAGCCGTACTGTTGATAAGCTTAGGCTCGCATCTCTTTCTCAGACAACAGAATTCATTTTCATCTCCTCCACCCGTGTCAACACTGCAACGTGACGATGAATTGCAAGATTCTGAGGAGTCAACAAATAATAAAATGACTGTCGACCATGAAGAAGACGACGACGACGAGGCTGACAAATATATTCAGTGGCTTTTTATAGCTTGCGCTTTTGTTTGGACCTCGCTTCATTTATCGTTGACTATTCTACTTCTTATTCCACTATGCTGTACAATTCTCAATAATCTGTGTATAAGTTTTATTCATTTTATAATGATAACGAAAAAATATTCCCCTACTTTGAAATTAAAGTATAGTACAGTTCTGTTTTATAGGCAGTGCGTTTCACATTAATGATCTGCTTAAAGGAATACTGGACATGATTTGGACACAACTTTCCGATCTGAGATTCATACTTATGCCATCATTTTTGACCAAATTTACGATCGTTCTTAAACGCTTAGATAAATGGGTATGTAGAAATAATTTTTTCACTGAAACACAAACAAACTGAACAACGCTCAATCGGTTTCAATATCATTTTCTATATCGCAACTATAACTGTAGAAAAGATTATATTTGTTCCATTCATTTCATTTTCACCGTAAATACATACAATTTTCAAATTTCACTACTTGAATATTATTCTAGTTTACTCTCTGGCTTCGTGGATCTATGGATTTTGTAGGCAGCGTTACAGCTATACTGTTGTTAATTTTATGCGCCTGCGGACTCAGTACTTTCATAGCATTGCAGGTAAGCCAATGTCGTAGTTTTTTTTTACAATCAATTACAACTTGATGCAATCGAATTAAAAGTTATAAAATTTCTTCAGCTGTATTACGAAAGTGTAAATTTGGTTAACATCGCAACTGAAATTGGAAATCGTACAATAACTTACAACCCAAGCCTAAAACAATGGTTGAAAGAAGTAACCGACACAGATTCAGTTAAAGAAATCATGGAAAATGCCGTAAAAAAATCTTATACCATGGCACGATTATGGCTATCAACACAGGTAATTTCAACATTTTTCCCATGATTATGTTAAATGAAAAGAAAAACGGTTTACTGTTTAAATAACCATTCGTGTATCATCGATCATTCTGTTTGCTGAGAAAAGAGAAACAGGAGAGTAAAAAAAAAACAAAATTTTCACTAACCCACAACTCACTGGCTTTGGAACAATGCATAAGAGATGTACATTTTTTAACTTGTTTTTCTCAGGTTCATCAGATATTAGAAGGAGATGAACAGAAAGCAAAAAAACTCGAAGAACAACTACTCAATACCGTGGATACATACTTTTACAATTTTTTATCCAAAGAATCCATCACCTCGCAGAATATCACAGTAAACAGAGATCATTACAATTCGTGGAAAATGCTTTGGTCCGTTGTAACAATGGAAAATTGGGATGATCAAAACATTCTCGAAAATGTTAAAGAAGAATTAACCGTACTCTGGATGGTAAATTTGCAATGTTATTTTCAAAATAGTGAAATAAAGTAGAAATTTTTTTTTCAATTATATTAGATTGCGGAATCATCATGGCAATTTTTCAAAAATAATCTTGAAATTGTTGCCTTTTCATTTGGTCGAATTTTATCTACACTACTAGCCAGTGGAACGGCGGTTATAGATTTCTTCTTAGATTCAGTATGTAATTGTGACCAACAACCATTTTTGTATAATGCAGTCCCATTTTTTAGACCGTATTCTTGACATTTTTATTATATTTGCTTAATAAAAGTGATAAAGAATTCAAACCTCTGCGAATGCTCCGAGAACTGATGCCAATTGATGTGGAAACAAGCGCTGAAATAGCTGAAGAAGTGGAACAAGCTGTAAAGTAAAAGAAACATGTCCTAGACGCATTTCTGGATTCCATATTCAAAATGCAATTGCAGAAGTGTTTTTCTCGTCACTGTAAAGATGGCCTTCTTCTACGGTATGTTCACTTGGTTAACGCACACCTTATTCGCGGTTAGTTTGGTTTTCATACCTTCAGGTTAGTATTTTACTTTTATGCAAATCAATTACCGATACGAAATGTAAATTTTAATTTTTCAAACAAAACAGTCTGCGCTGCTATTCTTGCCGCGGTGCCATTCTTCGGAACCTATTTAGTCTCCTTCCCAGCTGTGCTAGAACTGTGGTTGATAAAAGGTAAAAATCACAAAATTTCTTATACACACTGATTGACTTAACAAGAAATAACTCAATTATTTAAGGTGAACCTTTCCTAGCAGCGTTTCTATTTTTCATTCATTATGGTTGCTCTTACGTTGTGGACGACTCAATTTACGCGGGAATAAAGTATAACATATACATATACACAAACCTCACAAAAACGTTTCAAAATTTAAAAAATAAATATTCTTTAGACTTACTACACCGTTTCTCACAGGCATGGCAGTTGCGGGCGGTTTGATGTGGTGGGGCTTAGAAGGAGCCATATTTGGACCTCTGGTGCTGTGCTTTCTACTGGTTCTCGTTTCTACATACAAAATTTTAGTGGTAAACAGTAGAAATTTAATTCACAAAAATGGCATCGCTGAACAACTGCTACTTCCACAAAGGTCAGTCAGTTGAAGCGAACTAATCATTAGAACAACTGTGTGAAAATGAATAACTTGTGAAAAAAAAACCCAATCACATCAAAGTGATGATTATTTCATATTTTTTTTAAAAGAAATGCATTTTCATGCAATTTTGATAGTTCTACAATTATTATTTCACCATTATTTTTTTTATATTAATAATGAATATGTTTTTCCAAATAAAAAAAATACAAAGACAAAAGAATATAATCGAAAAAATCATTACTTTGAATGTGAAACACCAAATGCAGAAAAAATTTCATAGCTTTTTTTTTGTTGTTGTAAAAGATGCTTTTATAATGCATTACTTCGATAATATGCTTATTCGTTTTTCTTTGCAAATAGCAGTTTCAACTCCAACAAACTTTTCGCTTCATTCAACGAACAGATATTCTCAAGCATGCCATCATCTTTGATCATAATATTTTGCTCTTCTTCTCCAAGCTTTCGATACGTTTCCTCTGCTAATTTTATACGTTCCGCTGTTTCTTCCATCAAGCGTATCAGATCATGCTCGTCTTGTTGTTTCATCTCGTTGAATCGAGATGTCAAGAAAGATTCTTCATCATTCAATTTTGAAACCTGCAATTCATTCAATTCCACATCATGCTGCAATGCGTTCACATCCTGCAAAACAAACAACAATAAGCTTGCAAAAAATACATTCATTTGAATAAATCACTTTTTCCAATTCTGACAATACTGATTGCTCTTCAACAACAACAGCGTTGTATTTTTCCTTTTTCAGTTGCATTTCATCAGAAAGATTCTTCAAAAAACAAACCAAAGACAATCAGCGTCATTCAAAAGCATTTAGCATGCAGATTATCATTTAAGCTTCAAAAATACGATAACTACGCACCTGATATGCTTCTTGTAATTTCTTCAATTCTTCAAATGAATGACCATTTCCAACATCCTGCTTTTCTGTATCGCTTATTCCATAGAAAGAATCTTGTTCATCCTTGGTTGACATTTCTAATAATTTTTTTAATGCAAAATTGATGCATATAATTAAATTTCAAATGTTGCTTCAGCAGCATCTACCTGCAAACGAAGAACGAAGAATGTTAGCATCATCTACTCGACTGCTGGAATCATTGCTAGCCTAAAATTTTATTGCCAACGTCAACCAAATTTGCATTGTAGCAACAATTACTGTGTACAATATTCGTTACCTGGTCTGGGTTCGATTGTACGAAGAAAACATTCCCGTTCGACTTTGGTTGTCCTTGCTCTGCTTGTTGCAATTGAAGCATCAGATGCTGCAAGGTGTTGAGCGCATCATTTTTTTTGCGTGTTACTATATCTGCCTGAAATTTCAGTTATGAAAAATATGCAAATTGCTTTGCTGAACAAGTTGTTCAAAAAATCAGAAATTACGTTACGTGAAAATATAGATTACTAGATGCAAATTTAAATAATATACTGATAACAAATTGGTCGTGCTTTTACGATGATAACATTTTTCTAAATTTTACTTGATGACGGTAAACTTCCAATTTATTTTCCGATGCGTTCTTTTGCACTTTCAGATCATTTTGTAGCTTTTCAATTTCTTTTTGTGCTTCTTCTATCTGTAAATGAAAACAGAATAAAATTAATCAAAATAATATCACGGAAATTGCTAAACAACATGCAATAAATAACTGCTAACCTGGCTGTCGAGTTCTTGTAAATCTGCTTTATCAAAAGGATTTTGTTGAATAACTTCAGAAAGTTTTTCAACTGTTTTACGATTTAATGCAATATCTTGTGGAAGTTTCTCTTCAGCTATGTATTGTAAAACTCTCAGCTCATCTTCCAGTTGATTCAGTTTTTCTAAAATTGTCCAATTTTAAATGACTGCTAACTTTAAAGTTGTTGATTAAACTGCAAAGTAATAATTTACCACGTGGACTGGTAGTATCCGCTTCCTGTTCCAATTTATCTATTTGCTGATTAATATGCCGCAGTTGTTGTCTAGCATTTTTCAACTATAAAAATTTAATGCTGTCAAATATAAATAATAAGTTTAATAATATAAAAAACATAATTTGCATAAATTTATAACTGAACCAATCCAATTTTTTTCCTAATCAAGTATTCATTACACAAACAAGTTGTTTATTAATTTTACTGAAAAAGCATATGCTTTTCTCTTTGTTATTAAAAATAAAAGTAAACATATTTCTCAATTCAATTAAATGAACGAATTTAATGAAATAATAAATAATAAATTTACTCACAGCAAAAGATTGATCCTTTTTTGTTTTGCTCAAAGCATCCGATCGTTCAGCTTCTTGCCGAAATTCTCGACATACATGCAATAAATTTTCATAATCAGGTAAATTGCTGACTTTGCTTTTTGCCCTCTCGAGACGTTTCAAAAGTGCCTCTTTCTCACTTTCCATCGATGCAATATCTGAACTCACCGTTTTTCTGGCTTCTGCGGCTGTTTTTGCTTTCATAAATTCTTTGTGCAATTCTTTGAACTCTTCCATCAGACTTTCACACTGAAATTTTTAATTCAATTAAATTATTAATCAATTACACACGGATTGTAATTTTCAACTTCTTTATTCAATTGTTCAACTTCAACATCCTGAAGAAAGTCAACTGGAACTTTGATTGGAATCAAAAATTTCGACAAATACAGTCGCTGCTCAACTTCATTTTGTCGGTGCAATACCCATGCTAGCGCCTTTAATATCGTCTCTTTGTTTCCTCCAGCAATTGCACGATGAAATTCATCCCTAAACAAAATTTTTAATCAATAAATTTTATCAATTTCATAACGACTATTCATAATCGTAATTCAAATTGACCGTCATCATCATTAATCAGTATTGAAATTAATAAATAATTAGGTGATCAAATTCAATTCAAAATAATAAATTTCATTAAAAAAACACGTCATTTCATCTTTAAAAATAAAATAAAAATAACGTATCATAATAATTCAAGAATTAAACCATTTTCTACGCCGCGTAAGCAAATATTGTTATCGCTTAGGTGAGAAGCTGAGATAAAAAGTTGGATATGCCCTCGGCGGAGAATTAAATTCATTGCAAGCTGCGTTCGTTACAAGTAGCTAAAACAAATAGCGTCTACTGATTGCATTCGCACTTGTCTTTCCCTGATTATAGGTAGAAATGAATGACTAACGTGTTTCCCGCTAAAAGAAGATATGAACAACAATCTCGGACAATGAACAACTTGCTAATCCGCATTTCCACTTCAACTGATGCACATTAATAAGGGCGAGACTCTTCACAGCGAGACAGGGAGCAATGATAGATGCTGTTCAATCAACTGAGGCAATACAAATATATTTTAAGATAAGTCTTAAAAAATCAAGTTACAAAATGCCATTCGCTAACTAAAAAAATATTAAGCTAACAGTCTAGTCGTGTTCTAAAACTAATCAAAAGAAATACCGTAATTAAATTAAAAAGTGCGCTGACATTGGTATTATAACTTGAAAATTATCATATTTTAAATGTAATTTGATATTATCGATATACTGTATTCTTACTGTATAAAACAAATTACAACTTACAAATCAGTTAATACAAAACACGTTCAAGCTGAACAATAATAAATGAAAGCACGCCATACTATATTATGCCTCCAATAGATTAAATTTTAACGAATAAAAACAAGTTTTAAACTGATATTTTTGCAATGCTCAACAACAGCGTGCAATAGAATTTTGTTATACTGTAGTTATTTTAAAATACATACCTACATACATATATGTATATTATTTATAACAAATACACTAGTGTTTACGACTGAATCAATAGCATAATAATTAAAAATAACACCAGAATGTGAATAACTTCAACCAACCGCACGTAACTCGTGTAAATCTCTGATATGCTTATCGAATAAAAGTTGAATGAAAATTGCTCCAGTTCATTTCACAGTGACTTAGAACGCGAGAAAAATTATTTAAGCACTGTTCAAAACGGTACTGTTTAAAAGTCGGTTTAAAAGTATTTTCAGACGAATCGAAGCATACTTTTCCATAGAAGATGCATATCTTAACAAAGTTAGCCATTCCAACACTCGCAACGAGACTTCCGTCGCAGTTTGCGGCTTCACTTCGACGCGTTTCTACAATATTCTTGCTTTTATTGATTTATTTACAAATAAATTAATAAGAAAGCTTCAAAAAAAAATTCATATTTCAAAATCAGTACCTCTTTGGCTAGCAAACACAAAGTATCGCTGAGCAGTTGCAACAGCTGAAGCGGCTCCAGGGCATCCAGCTCGACCAAACTGAGCGTTTGGTTATAAGGTGGTTGGTTGAGTTCAGAAATTATAAATTTCATCTCTTCCATCTTGTTTGAATGTTCAACCAGCGGTCAGTGGTCAAACTTACAATTCATACAATCTCAGAATTGCCGTTAAGCAGAATGCGGTTGCTTAGCAACATGAAACGAACGCGTCAGTCAAAAACTGTTTTACTATTATTATTATTATTATTATTGAACGGATATGATAGAACGCAAAACGTTTGAATTCTTGAAAGAATACGTCACTAAAATAACTGAAACCGATGACAAATCAACACACTACTACATTTCTCTTCTCAACTATCGGGCCAATATGCAAAATTTAAAACAAACAAACAAACACAGTAAGAGAGAGAGAGAAAGAGAGAGAAACTCATAAAAATATAATTATGGCATCGGCATATGAGAAATAAATTTTCATGTAAAAATATTCACACTCAATAAAAGAAGAGAGTAAAAATATCCGCTTGCATTAATAACTACGTACAATAATGTTGCTTCAAGAATTATTTTTTAAAAAAAAGCACATCATTCATCAAATAATACAGCGGCGGTCAATGCTATTACCTACCTACCTACATGTGTCTATTACATTGAAATAATATATTTAAAAATTAAAAAGAAAAAAAAACGCCCGAATGCTAATTTAAAATAGAATAATGCTGCCGGGATGATTTATTTATGAGAGCGACCCTTTGGAACGCTGTGAATGGTGGTTGTGGGCACTGCATTACGAGCAACTGTAGGAGCAGCAGTAGCAGCAGCAGCAGCAGCAGCACTCGCTTTTGCTGCATCAGCAACAGTTGCATTATTATTATTCGCTTTGGAAGAATTGTCTTCAGATTGCGGACCTGCAAAAGGTGCAGGCAACTTCTCAGTCGACACTGGCACATTCCAGATGTCTTTTGCATATTCTTTGATTGTTCGATCGCTGCTAAACTTGCCACTGCTGGCTATATTGCACAAAGCCATCTGCGTCCAACGATTCGTATCCTGAAATATATTACAAATAATCAATAATAAATTTAAAATTAAATAACAACAACAAATTACCAAAAATGCTTTATTCACGTCTTCTTGACATTTCAAGTATGCTTCAAAATCTGCACATAAATAAAACCTGAAAAAAAAATATTTACATATAGGAATGACAGAAATGCTAAATTCTGCCATTTTTCATTGAAATATTAAAAGAAAATGCTTGTTTCTTTTCCATTTCATTAATAATGGATCAATATTTATTCCCCTCAAATGGTACTTTGAAATTATTTTAACAATTACAAAATCACAATTATAACCTATAAAAATAAATAAATAAGTAAAACTTCAAAATTGATCAATCTGTTCAAATGAAATTTTTATTATTTTTCATGCAGAATAGAATTTCAGTACAATACCTACCTATCATGGTATTTCAGCATGTTGGCTATGTCTTTGAAGAGATCCGGGTTGTTAGGGGAGAAGAAGCCAGTTTCAATTTGTTCGATACATTGTTTCAGTTCAGCATTTTTCTCAATATATGTCAATGAGTTGTAACTATAAGAAATTAAAAGGGGAAAAATTAAGTGAAAGAAAATAATACAGTAAACGCGCACAAATACCCTGCATGCTGCAAGGCGTTGACCTCTTCTACAGTCATGCCAAATATGAAAATGTTCTCTCTTCCCATTTCTTCCATCATTTCAACATTTGCACCATCCAAAGTGCCAATAGTCAAAGCTCCGTTAAGCTTGAATAAAATAAATTGCAAAATAATAAATGCATCAGAGAGCAATCAATTCTTTATTTACCATAAATTTCATGTTGCCAGTACCAGAAGCTTCAGTTCCTGCAGTAGAGATCTGCTGACTCAAATCAGCCGCTGGTATGATCTTCTCGGCCAACGTAACTCTGTAATTTTCCAAAAATATCAATTTCAACTTGTTTCCAATTATTGGATCATGATTGACCACATCGCCAACGCAATTGATCAATTGAATAATCAACTTTGCCATATAATAGCCAGGAGCAGCCTGCAAATATGCCTCATAACAAATAAAATTAAATAATAATTTAAAAAAAAACTAAAATTATAATAACAACCTTGCCACCTATCATCACCGTACGCGGTACCACTTTAAGAGCTGGATCTTTCTTAATACGATTGTACATTGTAATCACGTGCAATACATTCAACAGTTGACGCTTGTATTCGTGAATACGTTTTACCTAAATTGTGTATTTTGAATACATAAATTGTATATTGAATACATGAAAACAATAACTAGAAAAACAAAATCATACTTGAATATCAAACATACTAGCCGGGTTCAATTCCAAATTGTACGTGTCAGCAAGCCATTGTGCCGCACGCATTTTGTTTTCCTAAAGCAACTCATCAATGAGAAAAAAAAAATCAAAATCTGCTGTGCATGCAAAACGAGAAAAATGCCATCCATCAACATGCCTGCTTAACACGACGCATCGCTTCCAAAAAGCCAACATTCTTCATCAAAGGTTTCAACTGTTCAAGCTGAGACAAATCGGTTATCCAACCTTCACCAATTTTCTATTATTTGAAAAAAAAAACAAAAATTAATTTGCATTTAAAGTTTAAAATCAAATTTTCATCATTTACTTCAGCAATAATATCAGCCAGTGATGGATTGGATAGCAAAAGCCATCGTCTGGGAGTAATTCCGTTCGTTTTGTTCTGAAATTTCTCTGGCCACATTTCATAAAAATCGCGAAAACTAAAAGTCGGTAAAATATGCAGTTTGTTGTTTCAAAAAAAAAAATATATATATATATATAATTTTTCTTCTTTTCCATATTCATACACTGATTTCTTCAATATTTCAGAATGGATTGCAGCCACGCCGTTCACAGCATGCGAACCAACAATGCACAGATGAGCCATGTTGATTCGTTTCTCTCCAAATTGATCCGCTTCTTCAACCAGCGACATGCGACGCATACGATCTATATCGCCAGGCCAACGTCTCAAAATACTCTGCAAAAAGAGAACAAAAAAAATATAAGAAAAACAAAATGTGGGAAAAATTTTTTTCAAAAAACTGAATTTACATCTAAGAATTTTTGATTGATCTCGTATATAATTTCCAAATGTCTTGGCAACAAACTTTCCAGCATTCTACAAGACCATCGTTCCAAAGCTTCAGGCAAAACTGTATGATTCGTATACGCAAACGTGCGTACACATACGTCCCAAGCCTGTTTATTTATTTACATAAATTCATATCTTTAAAATTTTCATTTGAACTTCAGTTACCTCATTCCATGTCATTGATTCCAAATCAACCATAATGCGCATGAATTCTGGTATAGCCATTGCTGGATGAGTGTCATTAAGTTGGATGGCCACTTTGTCTGGGAAATGTTGAAATACTTTTCCAGGTGAACTACTCACGGCCAATTTGGAAGCACGATAACGACGAATAATATCTTGCAAAGTTGCAGCAACCAAAAAGTATTCCTGCTTCAGACGCAATTCACGCCCTTCAAAACACTAACAACAACCAACACTAACTTTTAACTAAATTTGAATATTGGAAACAAAAATCAGCTTACGTTATCATTTGGATATAATACACGCGTAATATTTTCCGCGGCATTGCGGTCCAAAACGGCCTGGATGTAGTCACCGTCATTGACTATAGGTAAATCAATATTACATTAGCTTTAAAAAATATAATAAATAAATAAATAAATAAATAGTTAAAATACAAAATGTCAAATTGAAGTGATTTTCTGCTTTAGCGGACCATAATCGCAAAGTGTTGACGACATTGTTTTGATAGCCAGGCACGGGCGTGTCGTAGGGCATGGCAAACATAAGCTGTAAATGAAAGTTTTATATATTCAAAATATACGACGTTTATTTCAATCAAATTAACTATGTTTATTTCTTTACCTGAGTATCCACCCAGTGAGCATGACCTTTATCGTCGTGAATTACTTTACCATAAAAGTTTACTGGCAGCATGTACTCTGGTCTGGCTTTTTCCCATGGATTTCCAAACCGAAGCCAGTCATCCGGCTCTTCCACTTGGGAGCCATTTTTGATTGTTTGCTTAAAAATTCCATATTCATAACGCAAACCATATCCATAGGCAGCCAAGCCGAGCGTTGCCATTGAATCCAAGAAACAAGCAGCTAAACGACCGAGACCTCCATTTCCAAGACCAGCATCCTCTTCCAGCTCTTGCAATTCTTCAATATCCAAACCAAGCTTAAACCGATAACATTTTATGCAAAGCTATTTGCTAGTAAAAATTCAATGTGCATTTTTACCTGATACAGTGATTCGTCGCAAGCTGCTTGAATGCCCAGGTTTAGCATAGTATTGGACAACGTGCGTCCCATGTAAAATTCCAATGACAGATAATAAATACGCTAAAACATATTTTTTGGCATTCTTATTTATTATTTTTTAACTCACATTAGTTTTACAGATTCATTTTAAAAATTCAAATCTTACTTCGCTCACAATTTCGTGTAAAAGTCTTTAGATATATGCTTGAATAGTGAAGTTAATGAGTAATTAATTAATGTCTAGTAAATAATTATCTTTACATATAAAATTATAGCAAAAGTTGCCATATGTGTTTACTGCTGCCACTAAACTTAAACAACTTAATAAATAACATGTCAGATAACTTTAGTAAAAAATTTTTCATATGACATTTTGTTTAAATGAATGTTAAAAAAAATATTTGTGTGGAAATTATGTATTAATAAATTAGCAATTCTTAAAATATGAAGCATTAAATTTTTTCGTTCAAATTTTCTTTCGCCATAAAATAAACAAGCCTATGCTCTGAGGGCTATCGAATACTCAATGCGCGTCAAAGCAGCTTATTTCCGCAAGAGAAACTAGATGGAAGCTAATTTTAACATAAAACGTCAAGATCATGTGAATGTTGATGAACTGAGCAAAACAGAAATGCATCACTTTGGCAGTGATGAGCTGCTCTGCCTGCTCTATTTGATTCGTCAACAGCATTGACGCCCTGAAGAAAAATACTGCCCAAAGAATGCTAATCAAAAACATCTACCAAATGATTAAAACTGGACTTTGTAACCAACTCAAAAACGTTGTTTACAACAATCAAATATTTGTTTTTGAGAAAGTAACTTAAAGTCAAACTTTTCCAACTGGTAAAACAGCAGAAAAACAATCTTTCTTAACAGCAATAATTTGAAATAAAAGCTAAAATGTTCATTCTGAATTTCATTTTTCCCTATCCAAAACCAACACAAATAATGACCTATAAAAGCTTATTGCATTTGCAAATTCAACATTACTTGAAACGGTCTCAATTTCAAATTTTATGCCAGTATCAACTGACAACTGCAAATTGCAAATAACAAATGCCAAATCATAGGCATTCATATAAAAGTGGGAAATAAAGTCAAATATACTGCACAGAATATATTAAAATTAATGCAATTTTCAAAATTGCAATTCTATGTCATATTTTAAGTAAATGCATTTGCATACCTTGGGATCTTTTTCATGATAGTGCTGCTGGGTTCGAATCCATCGAGAAGTCAAATGATCACGAACAGTGTGTGCCAAAGAATAGAAGTAATCTCTCGGTGTAGCCACATTTCGATCTTTCATCATTGTAAAATGCAAATGACGGTTAAATGCCTTTTTCATGTTGACCACATTTTCAACTTGCGCAATTCCGCGGATGCTAATCTGCTTACGCTTTTCTCGATCGGTCAGCATAATTGCTGAATAAAACATGAAGTTAAAGAAAACAATAACATTTTTTAATTATCAATTAAAAAAATTAATGTATACAAATAATGCAAGCGCAAGTATTCAATTAATCTAAACATGCTGCTGTTAAAGGAGTCTGTAAAGACTTACCAGTTTCAAAACAAAACAAATTTCAAAAGATGCAAGCAGCAAACACCTGTTAAAGCCAACCAACTTGAACGCAAACAACAATCGATTGCCGTTTCACTATCCCAAGAAAAATCAGGCTTACTGTAACAGTATGAAAAGCTTTGCAGTATCTATTGTTGTCACATGATTAGCAAACATTTCAAAAATGTAAACAAATTAAATAATTTATAGGCAAAACATTAAATATTTAAATTAATTAGCTTTATTTTTCATTATGATTTAAATGTAATTTCTTTGATAAAAAATTATGAACAACTGGTCAGCAGATGGCAATTTTAAAATGAAATTTTACAATTTTGTTCTTTTCACTGGAACTTGAGAAATATTTTCAAACTTTTAGAAAACATATCCAAGTGAATGAGTATTTTAAGAAAATTTTTAGGCACTAATAGATTGTTTTTAAAAAATATATGCAATATCTTGATTATCAATTTTTCAATTTCTATCGTAAGACAGGCACAATTATTAGAAAATTTTGATGGTGCATTATGATGGAAACCAATCAATATGAGAGTAAGTATGATGTGTTAATATAGTGAAATATGATGTTCAATACATTTTTCAAAGCAGAAATCTGTCGCTGC
This sequence comes from Trichinella papuae, assembly GCA_001447755.1. Classification (NCBI taxonomy): domain Eukaryota; kingdom Metazoa; phylum Nematoda; class Enoplea; order Trichinellida; family Trichinellidae; genus Trichinella; species Trichinella papuae. The sequence goes on along the minus strand of JYDO01000211.1, from coordinate 43,304 downwards.
TTGTTGCATTTGTACTAGTCATGAATTATGAAGAGAGTTATTAATTAAACTTTATTAATAAATAAAACATCGCATTTGATAAATTTCAAAATAGTATAGATGAGATTCCATTCTTAGAGGTAACATCAAGTTAATAACGTCGGAAAAATTGTTGAAACGTCTGGCAAAGCTTATTGATGTGCAGTTGCACTTGATCTTCTGTATCATATTTGAATCCTGAATGAAGCCCAATAACAAACGCATTATTGTCAATGTATTCCACTCCGGGCAAATTACTGTCACGAATAAACTGGAAATGTTCAGCAACTGGCTGCTTTCTGATATCTCCAATCAGCACTGGTCTCGTTTCAATTCCAGCTTTTTCCAAATAATCAATCAAATCCTTTTTAATAAATCCTGCTTCCAGTGCGGCTTGTTTGTTAATTAAAATTGGCAATGAAAACCAACTTGGTTCTACGTTGTCGTGAGCTTTTGGCATGGACAAATAATTGGCGAGATGTTTGCTGACGTAATCTGAGAATGCTTTGTAAACTGAGAGGCGTCGTTTTAAGAAAATTGGCATCCGTTGAAGTTGAATTTCACCAAATGCTCCGCTCAGTTCGGTCGGTCGTAAATTGAAGCCACTGTCGACGAAGAGAAATCTGGGATCAATTCCATGGGCATTTTGAAATTTGGTATTCAAATCTCTGGTCCAGCCGTGGGCACGAAGAACGCGGATTTTGTCGGCAAACTGATCGTCATTGGTCACAACCATGCCGCCTTCCATGGTCACAATGTGGTGGGCGAAGAAGAAAGAAAAGGCGCCGGCCAAGCCGAACGTTCCCACATGACGACCTCTGTATTTGGCACCTAACGATTCGCAACAGTCTTCCAGTAAAATTAGATTGTACTTATTGCAAATTTCCACAATTCGATCCATGTCCGTCACATTGCCCATCAAGTGGACAATGAACAATGCTTTCGTCTTCGGGCTGATTGCTTTTTCCACGATTTCTGGCGTTGTGTTCAAAGTGACCGGATCAACGTCCACCAGTTGAACATTCAAATTGGCCAACAGTGGTGACCAGATATGCGTTGGCCATGTCAAAGCCGGCACCAGAATCTCATCCCCAGGATTCAGCATTTTGCCAGAAGCCATGGTCAATGCCATCGAGCAGAGCAAATCAGCCGACGAACCGCTGTTCACCATCACCGCATGACGGACGCCTATTGCTTTGGCAAAATTCTGCTCGAAGCCCTTCACTTTGGGACCCATGGTGGTCTGAAATTTTAGCAAAGAATCCAAACAGTTCATCACTTCATCCACACCGTACGTTGGTACGCTCAGTGGGTGCCAATAAGGGCCGTTGTGCATCAAAGCGGTGCGTCGCTTTTCCATAGCTTCTTGCAGAACCCGGTGCACTTGATGCTCCCAATCACAATTTCCATTTACGACAGCCTTCATTTTGTTCGTCACTTCACATTTATCCAAATCCAATTTAGACATATCCGAAGGAAAAATGATTTTACACTTTGCAATAGTACAATTCCTGCAGTTATGCCGAATATTGTGAAAGTGAATGTTTGTTGTGTTGTGCAAAATTGGCAGGTTACACAAGGACGTGCTGATCATTGAAAGGGCAACGATCGTTCAAACATTCGCAATTATCATACGTAATAGGTTACAATTTTCACTCCAATAACATTCAATTTTATTACCTGTCGACTTTGTTGCAACTATTTTTTTGTGCTTCCTCTTCAAGTGCAATTTTAAATAATTTTAACTTTTAAAATAAGCAAATATTTTTATTTTAAATTTATTTTTTGCATAATTGCTCAAGTCAACATATATATTTATTTAGATGAAACATTAGCACTTGATTGTCATTAAAAATAACAGAATAAAATTATGAAAAGTTGTTATGAAGCAATAGCCATTTTGTTGAAGAAACGATGCCAAAAATGAATTATTACAAAGATGATAATCTTGCTTTTTCATGTTGGTTCGGTAAATGACAGCTTATTTGTCGCAATTTTACAGTTGACCTTTATTGTTAAGACATATTGTATGTTGATTTAGTACAGGCGACGCTTATATGGGCAATTTGTTGGTGTTTTAGTCTTTCATTTTATGGCTGCGAGAGTTTAAATTGTGCCAACTTGTTGCAGTTTTGATGTTCTATCTATTTCCTGCTTTCATTATACCAGTGTTGTAAATTTTTACTTCATTAAGATGAGAACTTCAAGCGAAGATTTATACAGCTCAGAAAATAATTTCTAAAATATAATGTTACATACTATTGTGAATGTAACTGCTGAGCAAGATCACAGTGCAGAGAAAACCGAATCACAGGAAGATAAAGCTGGAGAACAAACAGTAACAGCTGAAATTATACCTGAGGAAAATGCAGCCGTTGTCACAACACCAAGAGAACAAAGTGCGACAGCGTCACAATCACCCGATACTGCAAGTGTTGGACAACAGAGATCATCTACGCGACAAAGAAGACCGCCACAATGGCTCAAGGACTACGAATGTTAAGGGGGAAGGGATGTAATGTATTGCGATTCTATGCGATCAAAAATATCTACAAAAGAACGCGCAGGAACATGTTACAGTAGCCTTCCACGTCATCAGCGTGCGTGAGTAGTTGTGTTCTCGCGTTCCCTCGGTGTGTGCGTTGTCTCTCTGTCTGTGTGTTCTTGTGTGTGTAATCTTTCGTGCGTTATACATTAGCTTGGTATTGTGTTGTCGTTCCTAATAAAGTTCTGCATATATCGATCAGTCACATTCACAACAGAATTCTTTTTCATTAGGACGTTTGAATTTCAGTTCACTTTATCATTATCTAACTCTAAATGTGGTTATATTTTTTTTACCAATTTTTGTTTCAATATTTTGGCACTAATTGCTTTCTTTTTTTTCCCAATATTTGATATTTATTAATTTGCAAATAATGGTTGTTGAAACTCTTGCTTGTGGGTTTGATATCATTTTCAATATTATCAGCATGTCTTTTTCAACTTCTTGCATATAAGATAGCATTCTACTCTAAGATATCATGAATATTTTGATTTTTTCTTTTCATATTTTAAAACTTGCGGATACTTGAAGAAAGCTTTATGATACAAAT
>JYDO01000211.1:0-38371 GCA_001447755.1 Trichinella papuae | reverse complement strand
CTGCTCGACCATGAATTCTAACTTAATAGGAGCAATGAAAATTCATGCACAGAGAACCGCAACTCTCGCGACTGCACATCACTAAATGAGTATTATTTCAAATGATTTGAAAAAAATTGAGATGCACTGCCAAATTCAACCAATGAAAACTATTCGAAAATTCAAAAATGACCTTGACATTTGAAATTCAGTCAAAATATAAACTATCTGACAAAAAATGCCACAACAAAAAATTGACTTAGTCAAAACACGCCTCCGCGTGTCTAAATTTGAAATTTCAAAATTCAAAAATGGCCTACATAAATGGAAGTTGATTTATTATACAAAAAGATGCTTTCAAGTGAATAATTTGCAAGTGAAAGCTTGTTCAGCTAATGAAAAGATAATTTTCAATGGACTATGATACGGATAATGCTTAGATTCAAAGCGCGCAGTAGTATTCGAAACTAGCTGGAAAGTGTGATATATGCCTTTCCTGGAAATGTATCTATTGTGAATGTGACTGATCGATATATGCAGAACTTTACTAGAAATGACAACACAATACCGAGCTAATGTATAACGCAGAAAAGATTACACACACAAAGAACACACAGATAGAGAGACAATGCAGACGCCGAGGGAACGCGAGAACACACCTACGCACGCACACTGGTGACGTGGAAAACTACTGTAATATGTTCCTGCGCCTTCTTTTGTAGATATTTTTGTTCGCATAGAATCGCAATATATTACACATACAAAAGTAATATAACATAATGTAAAATATAATGATAAAATAATGCATGGATATATGCCACAGGTTTGTTTGCTTTTTCATTCATTAGCCATGGCAGATAATGTTTCGCGCCACTATTTTTTCTAAACATATAAATAAGTTTTAACTTCATACCAACAATGCACTTTCCACTTTCAACTGTTTTTATTACATGAAAAATTTATATAATTGTTAAAAGCTAATAAACAAGTGATCAAAAATTATGAGAGTAAATTCTTATCGAGTTAAAATTCAGTAGTATAACAAAAGATGTACTATATTAAAAGAATTAAAGAATATTTGTAAACTTTATTATTTTAAAATTATTTTCTAAGTTTCAATATATTTCTTGCAAAAATAGACAACAGAAATTTAAAATTTATAAAGTAAAAGCAGTTGAACTTGAAAATTTTAATTACTGTATTGCTTTTTATGGGCATCGTCACATTTTGTAGTTTGTTATCAAAGTGGAATTATATTTAATGTTTAAATAGCATTTATTGTGCTGATATTATTTTTCATATGTTAAGATTTTATTAATTAAATGTAACTAACGGTATGATTTTTTTTGTTGTGAAATTATTTAGTTTTTGAATGCTGATTGTATCGTAGCTTTTCTTTGTCTTTATGTAAGTATTGTACTCTTATTTACTAATTACAATTTTTGTAATGTTAGTTTCAATCATTTTTAATCATTTGAGTTTCAAATTGTTTGAGCTGTTGATGTATTGATGCTGTTGTGAATTCATGACTGACAATTTGATAACTTTTAGATTGATATATTTTATAATAATTTTTCTATAAGTGATAATTGAATATCTTCGTTTCATTATGTGCATCTGCGGTTAATTGTATTTTAACTTGTGAAGAATATTTTAGTGCCACTGTTGGTTCATGATGGCGCTAAATGGACATGATGCACTAATTAAGCTCAACGTTGGTGGCGTACAGTTTGTTACTTCTAGAAATACATTAATGTGGATTTCTGATACGTTTTTTACAAGGTAATTAGAAGTTAACTGTTTATTTATTGTGCAGTAATGTAGGGTCGAAGTTTTTGCAAATATTGCATTGCACAAGAATTTGATATTCTTTAAAATGTATTTTAGTATGCTCAGTGGTAGAATACCAGCCGTTAAAGATGAAAATGGAGCCGTATGTTCATATTTATTTAAAAAATTTTCACTTGTAATGTTTTATTTTTTAGATTTTTATCGATCGAGATCCAAAGCTATTTCAGGTTATTTTAAATTACATGAGATCCAAGCAAGTAGACTTGAAGTGAGTATTGTTTCGATGTTTCATTTGAATGTCGCTTTGAATTTATTATTGATAAAATTAAAATGAAATATGATGAAGTTTTACTGCTAACCGTTTATTAAAATATTAAAGCTTAAAATTAAATTAAGATTAAAATGTTCATTTTATTAGGAGTATTGTCTGGTTTTTTCTTTTTGAATTTTGTAATGTGCGCGTTTAAGAAGTTAAAATAAATTTTAAAAATGTAATAAGCATTTTATTATTGTTGTTTAAAATAATTGTAATTTTCAAGTAAGTTTAATTTTTAGAGAGGTGAATCCAGTGGCATTGAAGCACGAAGCACAATTTTATGGATTGACTCCGCTTGGTAAGATAAGATAAATGTTTTGACATTGGACATTCATTTTGAATTTTTCATTTTTAATAAGAGTAGTATTGATTGAAAATAATTTTCTGTGTGTTTTTGCTTCAGTAAAACGATTGGTGCTGTGTGATAAATTGGATCAAAGTCCATGCGGTGACGTGTTATTTCACGGATATTTTGCTCAGCCGTCGCAGGTTTTCAATTTAGCAGCCGAGTCTGTGCAACCTTTGGTTCATCGTCAAGGTTGTCACACCCGAAACAAATCAGAACCAATTTGCATAGGTTCCCTGGGCTGCAAGGTTCCAGGGGCGGTGCGGTTGTGTTCTAATGTTGTCGCTGCGGACGAGAATAACTCTGCCACGTGTTGTGCTTCAGTATCCAGCTCGAGAAATACGCTATGTCCGACTTCATCGTTGGAATCATTGAGTTCAGGGAATTTGTCCAAGCCATTTTTGAGCAACAGCATAGCCGCATTGCGTAACAAATGGAAATGTCCACATCGACCTGCGTTTTCAGGAGATTTTACAAAGCAGTTGAAACAATTGGAAATTGGAAGCAAGCAAACTTCAGGCAGGCAAAGCAAAGTTTTTATTTGTTTATTAAAAAAAATTATATACTTATATATTTGTTGAATGGAGATTTTTTATTGAATTTTTTTTACAGAAGCATTAGGGGATCCATTTCGTGTGCGTATAATACGAGCTCATCACAGTTGGATTGCAGTTGCTTATAGTGAGACAGTTGTCTGCTACAAGTTAGCAAATTATATTATTTTTCTAAATTCAATCAAAATAATTATGTAAATTATTTTATTTTTTTTTAGATCAAAAGGCAGCATGGGATGGTGCTTAGGGTGTATAAGTCCACGTACAGAACGACCTATCCGTCACTTGGCCATAAGCTGTAAAAACCTTACTGGACAAGGGTGCATTTGCGTAGCCGTTTCTTTGGACGATAATACCATCTTGTTGTGGAGCGTAAATGATGCAGGAGTTTCGACAGAAATTGGACGCTTTTCTGTCACTGCACACATTGATGCGTTGCTTTTCATCGCTTCACAGCTTGTTGCTCTGAGCAAGAAGGGAAAAATTGTCGTGTGGCATGGAATGACACAAAATTGGCAGGTTTGTAATTTTTAAAATTAAAAAACATAATTTAGATAAAACCATTTTTAAACACACAATTAATTATAATTATTTTAAAATTAAACATTTTAGCATTTTTACAAAGCAGTGATGAATTATTAATATTTGTTGCGTTTTCTTACAGAAAATCAATGTACATGAATTTTTTTTTTGTTGAAGAAACAACTTATTTCAGATTCAAGACGTAACTCCAATTTGTTCCTACGATACGGCAGGCTCGTTTTTGCTTTTAGGTTGCTCCAATGGAAGCATATATTACATCGGTATGATAAATTGATTTATTCATCTTATTCTGATTTTAATTGTTTATTTACTTGTGCAGATATGCAAAAATTTCCACTGCGTATGAAAGATAATGATTTGCTGGTGATGGAATTGCATCGTGATCCTCTTGGGGACGCGATTACTGCAGTGAACATTTACTTGACTCCAAAATCAAGTAAGAAATGCTCGACAGATTTACTCCGATTTTAGCCGGCTAAAATTCGACCTCATTTTTCTGATTGGCTGTTCGCTGATAGGCTGTACGGCGTTTGATCGGTTGCCTTTGCACGATTTATTAATTTCTGATCAAAACTGAATAGCTAATAAAATGACATAATTCAATCGTCAATTACCGATCAAATGCCGTACAAGCTAGGAGCGAACAACCAATCACACAACGATGGGGATAGTGGGAGAAAATGGTTGATTATAATTATGCATAGAGTAGTTAATTTTGAAGCGCGTACTTTATAGTGAGGTGATTTAAAAAAAAAAACTGTTTTGAAATTAAATTTGAAGGCATGTCGGGCAACTGGTTAGAAATTGCTTATGGCACAAATACTGGTGCCGTTCGTATTATTGCGCAACATCCAGAAACGGCAGGCCATTCTCCGCAGTTATTTCAAACATTCACCGTTCACCGTGCCAGAATCAGTCGTGTTGCTTTGACTGCCGGTCATTTGATTTCAGGTGAATTTATTCATTTTAATTCAAATTGATAAATTTATGAAAAATTGAATATTCACGTTTATTTGTTTTCAGTTTGTTCAGAATATAATCATGTTCGATCTTGGTCACTGACACGCTTTCGAGGTATGATCAACACACAGCCTGGTAGTACTCCGTTAGCGTCATTTAAAGTGATGACTTTGGAATCTGCTGATGGTCCAATGGACACTGACCCGGCTGCTGATGTTGGTCCTTATGGTGATAAGGATAGCGAACAAGTATTTGTACAGAAGGTAGTTCCAGATACGTCTCAACTTTACATACGATTAGCATCAACAGGCGAGAGGTTTGTTTACAATAATTTTTATTTATTTATTATTATTGTCGAAGCTTTAATCAGGGATTCGCTTTTGCGTTGAAATAATTTTACACAAGTGTTAATTGAACATGTTTGAATTGTATGATTTCAATAGATGAGTTTCATTTGAAAAAGTGACCCAATTTATTTTTAGAGTTTGCGTGATAAAATCTGTCGATGGAAGTAGCATTTCCAGCTATTTGGTTCACGAGTGCGAGTGGTCTAGCGGAACCGGCGCCTGTCCTAGGCGTTTTCTTTTTACGGGACATAACAATGGCTCGGTGCAAGTATGGGATTTAACCACTGCATTAGAGATGCTTAATGCAAGACGGGACAAACCGGGCTATGGTAATTATTGATTTTGAAAATTAGTTCATCATTTGATATTGTTTTCTGTTTAGAGCGATTGGAAGGTCCAACTCCAAACGAATTGTTGCAGTTGATTGACGAATTTGAAATTACTTATCAAAGTTTATCGAGCACACCTTCTAGTTCAATTTCTTGCCTGCCTGCTGACTTTGATTTGTAAAACCGTTTTCGCTATCGTATGTGTGTGATGGAAGTTAAATTTAATTTTTCAAATAAATATTTTGTTCAGTACTTGATTGCCTTCATTCGATGAATCGAAATAACTATCAGTTATGCACTACTACAATATTAATTAATAAATTAATAATACGAAATTGTGCACATGATCAAGTGTCTTTTTTTTAATGTTCAGGTATTTTTAAGTGGAGCGTGTACTATTGTATGAAGAAGAAACTTGTTTGAATATTAACTCTTAAGAATCAGAATTTAGAATACAGTTTGCTTTTATATGAGAAATCGAATTAGAACGTCAAGTTCACCAAAATTGATGAAGTTAGATAGAACTGATAGAGACAGACGAAAACTCAAATGTTTGTTCACAGCTGCGCCTACTACCGATGACTTGCCGCCAAAAAACTATTTAGTAGGTCAGTCCTACTAATAATAATAAGAAGAAATTCAGGTATTTATGTAATTTACAATTCAAACAGTACAAAAATGCAGCTGTTTTCATATTTTTGATAAATTTGATCAATGTAAAAATGTAAATATAGATATCATTCATCAATAAGATAATTTAAATTTTATGATTAATTTCTTATAATTAAGTAAATTACAAGATGAATGCAGATTCATTTCATGCATCGTATGTAGGACATTTGTGCTTCTTGGTTTTTTCGGAACGAAAAATCAAAGTAAAAACCAAATTAATAACACATTAAAATAATATAAAAAAACGTATTTATATAATAGACTGCATTTATTTTAAATAACTCACTATATTTTTAAAGTTAACTAATAACTTGCTACAGTCAAAGAAATTTTCCTTCATTATCTTTATACTGTCGTTTTATTCATCGTATTTATTCTGTGAGACCTTTTCAAAGCAGTAGTAACAAATTGTTCAACAAACAGGTAATTCTAATTTGTGCTGTTACTGAAATCAGTAAAACTTTCATTATTTGTTTCTTTAGTTATGATTTGTACTTATTTATTTTTAAAGTATTGTTGTCATTGTTAGTTGCTCGGTTATTTGAATTTTTCTTCTTTTTGAACGTGTTTGAACGCACATTTCGAAACTTTTTTGTTTAAAGATGTTCGATTGCATGGTTTGATTGTTTTCATAGTTTGTATGAATTGAACAATTTTAATAATGGAGCATTATTTTTTTCAGAGATGAACGTTATATTCTTTGAAAAGGTAAACGAAGTTCTCATAAACGAAGCAGAAATTCAATGCCCTGTTTTAGCAAGAGGGAATGCTTTGCGCTCAGCATGCTTTAAATGCTCTCCTTCAAGGTCAGTATTTTACCGCAGTTGATTTAGCAGAAATTGCACGCCGTCTTGATGCTGAAGAAAGAAAAGTTACTGGCGATTCTACAGTAATGAATTGATGTTTCGATCGATGAATTATTATTTTTATAATACCACTTTAGATTTAGTTTCTGTTATTTCATGTTTTGCAATTTTTTTTGCAGAGCGAATCCCAAAATATGGACGACAGTGGATATTTTTCTCTTCAAGTTATAGCAGAAGCGTTGAAACCTTTTAATCTCACTCTTCGGGTTGCTCCAACAAATACAAATGACGTGATAAATTTTTATCGGTAATTTTTATTAATAAAATTTGTGATAAATTAAAATTGTCGATTTCATTTTAAGCTCACATTCAGCTTTTATTTGTCATCGTCATCAGCATTTTTTTACCGTTCGAAAAATTGGGGAACATTGGTACAATTTGAATTCTATGCTGGATGGTCCCGAGCTGATCAGTCAGACGTATTCGGAACTTTATTTGGCTCAGCTTCAAAAAGAAGGTATTATATTATTCAAAAGAAGGTACATTTAAAGAAAACGCGCACAAAATTGACAACGAAGTAAAAGTATGGATTTCAGCTATCTAGTTCTGTTTTTAGAAAATTGCTATCTTTAATCAGTTTAACCGTTGCTTTTTGTTTGAATTTTCAATAACCGGTTTTCATTTCTTCTAATTTATATATTTTTCGTTTATTTTATTAAATTTAAGCATAATCTTGACGAGTGTATGAAGATATAAATGTAAAAGGAATAGATTAAGATTATTTTGATTAATGTATTAAAGTATTGTTTCTTCAATTTTTAATTTAGTCATCAATTGCCAGTAATTTTAAATTTTGAAAAAAAAAGATTTTGTTCTGTTTTAGTATAACTAAGAATAAAAGATTATTATTTTCATCATTTTTGTTTATTGTAATGATTGAATCAAGAAGCTTGCTTTCAGGTTGCACTATACTTGCAGTGGAAGGAGATTTGCCTATAAATCGAGGCGATTTTCTTGTCAACAGTCCAGTTTCTTATAGTGCACATTCGTCCGCAGGTTATTCTTCTTCAAAACCAGAATGGCTAGAGCAGAAATCTCGTCCAATGATGAGCAGTGGAAATGCGGAAATTTCACCACGAACGGCTTTTTCCAATCCGTCTTCAAGAAGCACTGCTTATCAAGAAGACAATGCAGCTCTGCAGACTGCACTTTTGGAAAGCATTCGTGATTTGAATGATCAACTGCGTAAGTTTGAGGAGATGAGCTTCAATTTTTAATTAATCAATTGTTGAATTTGATTCTGATTACTGTAATAATTTTGTTGAAGTGATTTTTCAATAAATTAGATTAGATTAGATTAAATTAGATTTAGATAATTTTTCAATTTTTTTTCTTTCTTTCTTTTTTTTAGCTTCAATAAGTGATGACTTTGTTGCACAACAGTCGTCAACTTCACCGGCTATTGAACAGAATTCTGCCAAGCCTGGTACTGTAGCTCAAGTGGAAGATTTGCGTCTCAGGCGAGCCCAATTTTTGGATCGTGTAGAAAGAGAAGCAAACAAGCAAAAATAAATTTAGAATTTTTTTTTAACTTTTAGATTTTATTATTTTTAAATAAAACGTTTGGCATTTGATTTGTTGTTTCAATGGATGATTCGTATGTATATCGTACATTTATACATTTTATTTATTTATTTGTTTGTTTGTTTGTTTATTTGTTTGTTAATATAATCGCTTTAAGTGTGTTGGGGTTACAGTGAGTTGAGAAGATGTGGTTCGAAGCTCGTCGACAAGAAAAGAAAATTCGTTCTATTATGGTTGATCACAAAAAGCGCGCTGATCGCAGGCGCAGCTTTTATGATAAGATTGTAAAAAACCAGTTGTTTTTTTGTTGTTGTTATGAATTATGAAAAAAAACAAATATCCATTTTTTGATGTTTTCAGAAGAAAGATCCGTCGGAATTTTTGCAAATTCACGGCGAGGCTTGCAAAATTTACGCCGACGCGGCTGCAGCAAGCGCAGCTACCGCTACCTGGTGACGAAATATTTTTTTTTGCTTGGTCATTTGCATAAAATTTTAATTTGAATAATAAAAATTTTTTTGTTGTTGTTTTCAGGCGTCGCTGGCAGGGCAATCCGTCGGTGATGATCGATCGATTCGACGTGCGAGCGCATCTCGACACTTTGCCAAGCAAAGATGATGCGACGGATGAAAAAAAAAGTTCTACAACAACGCAAAAGATGGACAGTTATTTGAATTATGAACGATTTCGAATTTTGGTGATCAACGACTTTTTGAAAGGTCAGTATTATGAAAATTAATTAATTAATTAATTAATTAATGTTGTTGTTCAGTTCAAGAGGAACAATTCTTGAAGCAAATGTACATGGAAGAGCATTACGGTAGTTCAGTGATCACTTCATTGGTAAAACGAGAAGAAGCGAAGAAAAAGTGTGCTATAATCAATAATACTGTTTTTTCAAGCTTATCAGCATATATTTTTTCTTGTTCAAGGCAACTTGCACCCGAACGTGCGGCCATTGGATACAGTTATGAAGATAGCACGGATTTGTGCACCGACACGACCAAAACAAAGCCTTGGAATGAATCCATAAATAAACAGCCATCAGTTAGCCAAATAAGTAGTGATGAAGAAGATTTGGATGAATTGAAAGGAGAAGAATTTGGTATTGGTTCAATTTAAATAAATATAATAAAAGTATTCATGGAATAGTTGAAATTTTAATAATTTGTTTTCTTTTTTGTCAGATGTACATTTGGATGTCAATCAACTGACAAAAGAAGATATTCTCGAGTTGGACAAACTCGGTGCTCGATATCACATAAAGCCTGGCGATTTTGCAAAGTAGTGTTTTTATGAATTTACAAAATTTAATGTAATAATTTTTTTTTCAATATTTTCAACAAACAGATTCCTCAGGCAAGATGAAATCGAACGACAGGAAGTTCACAGTTCAGATATTTTAAGAGAGGAACAAGATCCGTTGAGTGTAGGCTTTTATTTCATTTTTTATTATTTAATTTGTATGAATGGAATAATTTTCTGAAACCAATATATACAAAATACATATTTCAGGGCAAATCATCCAGACGGGAAAGGAAACGTTTGAAAGAATTACGACTCAGAATACGTGGCCATGTTGCTGTTCCATTGAGGCATTTTTTTAAAATGATTATTATTTAAAATATATTTTTTTTGTTTTGAAAAAAAAATATAATAATTTAAAGCATGCTTCGCAAAGAAGAACCATCATTGCAGCTTGCAGAATCCGATTACAGTAATTCGTCGTCATCGAGCCACAGTTCAAGCAACGAGGAAGTGACGTTTATTACTAGCTTCGGCGGCGAGTCACCGCAGAAGGCGAAGGCGAAATTGAAATCGCCTTTCGATGTTGCAGGCCCATACAAGCAACGGTTCCAGTCAGTAAATATATACATTTTTCACAATATAGGAATTTTTTAGTTATCAATCAAACAAACAAAAAAAAAATCACAAGGGTCTGTGTGATTATTTTGTTATCATGCAGATAAATTTCTTCATTTCTTGATTTATTCTGTTCATTTGATTGTGTTGTGTAATTTTACAAGCTTTTTACTTCTTTTTGATATAATTTTAAACTTTTTTTTTGGTCATTTGATTAATCAATTTTTCAATTGTCAACTTTATGTTTTACTTTTATTTTTTTTTTGTTTGTTGGTTTGTTAACTAACTAGCATATTACAGTCGGCCCTCAACATTCGCATTATGTACCAATGTTGAATTTATTTATAAGCTGCACCGTCTATTGATTTGCATGTTAAATATTTATCTCGTATTTATTTTTTTATTTGTTTGATTGAGTGTATAACAATGGATGGACTGTCTTGCGCATCTTTTTTTTTAAAAATATTATGACTATAGTAGCTTCAAGCATTACGTCTTTACTCAAATTTTGCGTTATTCTTACGCTGTTTTGCATTGTGTTAGCTTGAAAGCGGAAGTCTGAACTGGTTGACCAGTCTGGGCCAAGCGTCGGGAATCGCGAAACCGGTTCTACCGTAAACCACTTTCCCGCTCGCAGCGCCCTCTTTCCGTTCAATATAATGTTATTATTTTTCGTCTTAGCATTAGTAGCGCTTAGTTAGCCTCCCAGTTTAGTTAAGTGGTTATCACTACTCTTACTCATAAGCGGAAACAACCTTGCACTGAACCTCCATATCCACAGCATACATGCACAGTAGGGTCTAATAATAGAATTTATCTTTTCGGCGATTTTGAAATTCGTTAATGTTCAGGGCCAACTGTATTTTTGTAAAAGTAACATAATTTTTTGAAAATACTATTTTTTAATTAATCAATCAAGATAATTATTAATTTAGAATTTTGTATTTTAAGTTGTGCTCGGTCGAAATCTTCGAAGAAAAATTTCAATTCAACTTCAAGCGGTGATAGTTCGAGCAATTATCGCCGCAGACGTGGTAAGCGCAGGCGACGTTATGCATCCGGCTCTGGTTCTGAATCGAAGTCACATTCCAAGAGACATCATCGTCATAAGATGTCATCAAGTCGATACACAAAAAGAAGTCGTCGTCGTCATAAAAGCCACAGTTATAGTACTAGTAGTGATAGCAGCAGCAGCAGCAGCACTAGGAGTAGTGGTGGTAGCAATTATGATACAAGGAGGAGATGTAGTAACAATAGTAGTGACGATGCTAGTCACAACAGTGTTAGTGCTAAAAGTGGTTTAAGCAGAAATAGTCGATCTTCAAGTGTACAAACGACTGGCAGCAGAATAAGTCCAAGTAATGTGCAATTGTACAGTGAAGAGATTGCACACGGTAGTCAGCAATCGGATACATCAATTCTCAGTGTTCATTCAAGTATGAGTGATTCTGAAAAAGAGCGACGAGAAGTGGAGAACACAAAGCGTCGTTTGAGGAGAACTAAACGTGAATTTATGTAGGTTTTAGAGTTTTTTTTTTTTGAAATTACAGTATGCCCTCAACATTCGCATTATGTGGCGGAATCGCCAATGTCGAATTTTTGCGAATACTTGCCGCTTCTATTCATACACCCACACCCGCCCCCGATGCCTTATCAAGGGATATAACGCACCGTCTACTGATTTGCATGTTAAATATTTATTCTATATTTTTTTTATTCGTTTGATTGAATGCATAACACTCAAAATCATTGCCAGAAGTAGATGGACTGTGCTAGCTTGAAAGCGGAAGTCTGGATATGTCCAGACTAGTTGACCAGTCTGAGCCAAGCGTCTGGAATCGCGGAACCGGTGCTACTGTAGACCAGCCTCCCGCTCGCAGCGCCCTCTTTCTGTTCAACATAATGTTTTTAGCTTTTTCAACTTAGCATTAGTAGCGATTATTTAGCTTCCCAGTTTGTTTAAGTCGTTATCACTACTGTAATGGTGTGGAACCTCATAAGCGGAAACAACCTTGCACTGAACCTGCAGATCCACAGCATACATACACAGTAGGGTCTAGAAATAGGATTTATCTTTTTGACGGTTTTGAAATTCACGAATGTTGAGGGCTAACTGTACATCATCTGCTTTGTTGATTTAATTCACAATTCAAGATTGTATTTATTTTTTACAATTTTGATTTCAGGAATGCAAAGAATGTTGCTAATGTGGTAACTAATGATGGCAATTCAAAAGTGAGTGCTTCTTCTGTATGCATTAAATGCCAAATTAAATTTGAATGTTTTTTTTTAATAAGAAAAATACAAAACCAACCGGCGCGGAATTGTTGAAGATGAGAACGCAGCGAGCATTGCGAAAGATGCGTAAGAGGAAAGAAGCTTTGGTTTATTTTGCACGTTTAATTGATTGTTTTAATTTTTCAAGTTGCTCGTAATCAAGAAGAAGAGAAAATGAAAAGAGAAGAAAGACGTCGTGAGAGAATGGTATATTTTTTATTGTTATTGGTCGAAATTTATATTGTCATTTGCATATGTATATTTCAGGAAAGGGAGGAGCACATCCGCGAGATGTCTTTACTTCGAAGAAAGCAGTTTGAATTTTTTGATTATCTTTTTTTGAATTTGAATTTTGATATTTAAAAAAAAATATTTGTTTATTTATGTATTAAGAGATCGGCAGCATTATGGCGGGGAACGTGATCGTTCGAGGTCGAAAAAGCACAGCAGAAGTCACAGACGCCGTGTTCGACATCGCCATTCAACTTCGTCTAGGTTCGTAGACAGTTTTCATTTTTATGTAAATTTTTGTCAATACAAATAATTTTTCATGTTTGAAATATATATATATATTGTTGTTCTTTTTGTTTAGCCGAGGTAGTTGATGATGCCGCCAATGAAGTGAAATGTTTTTGAAAAGAAGACAACAAACAAATGACGTTCTAGCTAAATTGATTCACATTCGTTTGTTTCATTTTATATATTTAATGAACAGTTGAATGATAAATGTGTAGCATATTTTGTGTTGTGTTCAATTTGGTGGTCAAAATCCATCTCTTCTACTTTTCTTTTATTGTGTTTCATGTCTTTTTGATTTTTAATTTCAAATTTGAACAACTGAACCGTTTTGTTCATAGAGAAATGCCTGGAAAGTGTTCTCAACAATGGATTTGCTCCATGGAAGAGTGTGGGAAAGTCTTCAAGAAAAGTAATCAGCTGAAAAAGCACATACGCTTTGTGCACGACGTTATGGAACATTCCACGGAACAAATTTGTCCACAAAGTGGATGTGGCAAAATATTCAATACGAAAAGTGCTTGCTACGATCACGTGCAGCAAACGCACGGTAATTTTCAATGTAGCACTTGTGGAAAGCACTTCAGGTCGCGGAGTGGATGGAGGAAACATAGAAAAGTTCACGAAGGATATAGATGTTCGAAATGCGAGCAGATTTTTGATACTTACGTCAAACTGCGAAAACATGTGGCTGTCGACCATCCATTGCCACTAGAGTGCGTTGAATGCCGTAAGACCTTCTCACAGCGACAGTGCTTGAGACGCCACCTGCGCTCTCACAAAAATTTTATCCAATGTTCCGTGGCCGGCTGCGATCGCAGATTTTCAAAGACCGCCATGACTCGTCACCTGAAGGTAAGTTGGACTTTAACAAAATTCTAATTCAAATTCTCCACTTTTGCTCAGCAACACAGCTGAACTGAAATTATTTTTTTTTTCACCAAGAAGATCTCTTTCTTTTTTTTTTCACTTTTTTTTAACCACTTTTCCCACTGCTAATATTTGGATTACATTCCGACGGGTAAAAAAATGAAAATCAGGTTGTTTTCTAAATCATACTGTACACTGTCGACGTTCACATTTTGATTGACAAGCATGTTTGGTTTTGGCTGGGCTGTTTTTTTTTGTTTGTTTTTAATTTTACTTTTTTCTTTGAAATGTCCAAGCAGTGTTGGTTGAACAGATTTTCAAAGTTCTTAAAATATCATCACAACAACAGCAACAGCCAACTGTGTTAAATGATTTGCTATAATATTTCATATTAATGCATCGCGTGCAAGTTGTTGTTGCTTCAGTCAAACGCGGCGGCAATATTTATCAATTCATCTGAGGTATGCAAATTTCTGTTAAGCGAATTTTGAAATATTGTTGTTTTGATGCTCCGCAATGTTACAATAATTCGACAGTTTTCCGTGCAATTTTCAACCCACCGCTGTGAGTTGAAGCCTACCGGAGCATGTGAAATCGGTTTCAGATTTTAATACATTCCATTTCGTTGTACTAACTTGTGCGTTGTTTGATCGACACTTGCTACAGTTACACTTTTTTGCACTTGCCTGAAAATCAATTTTTGTTATTTCGAAAATTTTTTGTTTCGGCGACAATAAACCAGGAAAACCAGACAAGTATTTGTTTGTTTGTTTAATATTAAAAAGTGAAATTTCTGTATGTGTAAAGTAATTTCGAATTGGTATATGGAGAAATTTGCTCGCAAACTTTAGCAAAATTGTGTATCAGAAGCGGACGACAGCTTTGACAACAACCAACTGCTGACAGAATAATCACAACTCGTCTCAGATAGGTAACAGTGATGTTATGTTGTTGTAGGCTTTTTGTTTTTTGTTCTGTTTCGTTTGGTAAGTAGTAAGTAGCTGGCGTTTTGATGAGCTGCTGCTGCATGTTCACAGTGCTTTGTCTGATTAGAAAACAACCAGATTTTCATTTGCCAACATTTTTACCAATATTTATTAATTTTATTGTTTTTCTTATTTTCGTTTTTCTTGTCGACTTGTTGCTGTGGTCTTGATCTTCAAGCTGAACTGATTGCCTACAAAGAGAGAAGCGCATCCCGTCAGATCTGCGTGGCATCGCTGTGTTGATGGTCGATCTGGAATGTTTTATTGTTAAAACTCCAGATTTTCGACTTACAACCGCATCGTAGGTTGTGTCAGCAGTGTGATGACCATTGTGTGTTTTCTGGCTGAGGCTAAGTAATGGGCAAAAGATAAAAAAAAAACTCACGCCCTGATTGATATATATATATATATATCTATATATATCAATATATATATTTGCACATATATAACACTGGGCAAATAGTCGCTTGATTTTCTAGGAGGACCACCCGGAAAAATTTGTCGACCAAAGGAAAGAATGCAGTCTGCGTCGCCAGAAGAAGAACATGAGGTGCCCAGACTGCAAGCAACGGTTTGCCGTTCTTCGGTATATGAAGAGACACGTGCAGCGGATGCACGCACTGCAACTTCAAAAGCGAAGACGAATCCGTCGTTTTAAATGCCCCGTGGAGGGTTGTCGAAAGCGGTTTTATAGCCATGTCCAGCTAATGGACCATGGCAACACACACAACGGTTTAAAGCCGTATGTGTGTGAAGAAGACGGCTGTCAGCGAGCCTACTGTTGTAGGTCATCGCTGCAACAGCATATGAAGAGAGTACACTTGAAGAGTCTGTCCGTCCTGGAGACGGTCAGATTCTTCGCCCAGCTGCCCTCCACTGTGAATTGAATTGGAAGACGGAGACGCTTTCGAAGTTGCAGTGCGATCACCGACGGAGCGGCATTTATTGATTGTTTATTTATTTGTTTTTGTTGTTGTTTATTTATTTGTTCTTTGGGTGCTTTTGTTAAACTTTGTTCCTCTTGTTTCTTATGGTGCTTTAAATCTGACGGTGAAGAGTTTTGTTGTTTTGTTCTATTCTCTGTCAAAGAAAACTGTTGCATTGTATAAAACTGTTCTTCTTCATCCCAGTGTTGATTTTCAATCAATTATTGAATGGCTTTTAAAAAGAAAGGCAAAAGTTCAACTAGCTTGATTTATGCAAATCAAGCTGTGAAGATTGATGAAACAGTTTTTCATTCGATTATCATCATTTTGTGCGATTCTCTGAACTTTTTTTTTCCTAATTTTCTTCTTGTTTTAACATCAAATTGCAACATCGATCAAATTCGACGATCATCGATTGTTGTCAACTTGCAACTTGACAACTTTATGCAAATATTTGACAAACTATTTTCGTACTTTGTTTGTCGTTTGATTGAAATTCACTTTTTAAACTATGCATTAAATTTATATATATATATTTGAAAATTGAAATTGCTGCTGTTCAATAAATGATCAAATTTTTCATGTTCACTGTATGAAAACAAAATTGATCGAGAAATAAAGTAAACAAAAATGTAATAAAGGTCAAACAAGATTTCAAAAAAAAAAAAATCAAAAAGCAGGTCAAATAGTGTCGTTCAAATGTGCACCACTCGTAGTACGAACAATCACTTCGATCAATCCACGATTACTTGAAGACAACTTTTAATTTTCGTTGTTTTTAAATTTCACTTCGCACATGTACACAAAAATTTTTTTTCTTTTTTCAAATATCACAATTAATTATTTGAGGACATATTTTCCGACTTAATTTGCAATTTTTCTTAGATTGTCCTTGCTTGTTTTTATCATACTGTACATTTTGATTTATTGTTCATTTGAGTGGGTGTTGACATGGAATTGATTGATTAGCCATCTTACTGACGTTTCATTTTCTAGTTAGCTACCAAAGATGTTCAATAATTTCAATGTACTTGCAATGATGATGTTGAACTGTTTGTTGTTGGCCGTGGTTAACTTTTTCAATTGTTCATCATCTAGCATTGTTTTGTGATTTTGTAGTGAATTTATTATTTCTTTTCAAGCATTTCTTGCTCGTTTGTTTGTTCAATTTCGCGTATATAGAGCTCAAATTTGAGTAATCGTATTCATTTTCAGTTTTTTTTTCTTTTCGGTTTTTTTTACTTTTTAGTAAGTTGTTTACCACACGATTTTACGTTTGCATCTCAAGTGTGTGTGTGTGTGTGTGTGCAATAATTGTTGACGTTAGCATTTGCTGGAGCATAGCATAGCAAGAGATGATGCTGTTTAACGCCGGTGAAAGTTTGCGTAGCATGTCTATGTCCAGTTCGGCTTTGTCGAGAACAAATTCTACTAGCAGCGCGTGCAGCAGCTTGCTTGATTATGAAGATAGCCATATTCGATCCAGAAGTTCAGATTTGATATTCTACAATGATAAACACAAAGTAATGGCAAATTGTTTCGCATATTTTAAATTGAAAGAAAAAATGATCATTTCAGGATGATTTGCTCCGCTGGTTGAGCATACTTCGACAAAATGGAGAACTCTGCGACGTGTTTATCATTGTCAACAATAGAGAAATTCATGCTCATTGTGCAGTTTTGGCTTCTGCTGGTGGGGTGATTGGCGAACTGATCACATCCCATTCCAAGTTCAAGCACAGAAGCTTTTCGTCGAATTCCACTTATGATTCGGATAATGGCAGTCACAGTTTGCACCTGACCACTGCAGATTCTTTTCCAATTCATAATTCTTGTTGTGCAAGCGTCTATCGCAACGAACGTGGCCTTTTTCTCGACTTTCCCCATGCCGACTACGATTGCATGGAAGCCCTAGTTGGATATATCTACAAAGGAAGGTAATGTGACAAAAAAATTGTTTTTTTTTTATTTTTATTTTTCCAGAGCAAATTTTCAAACTAGTTCGTTTATTATTTCACTTAATCATCGCGTTCAAACAGTCTGCTACGTAGTAGGAACGAACGGTGGGAGGGGCATGGTGGTTGGTTAATTGATTTATAAGGCATGTTAAAAAGTGCTTTTCCCACTGAATGTTGTTGCCATCAATCAAACTGACATGAAATTAACTACATTTTATAATTTCATTTACAAGCGATCAACCACTGTCAGTCTGGGGCTATTGCAGAATTTAATAATAAGTTGCATAAATGTGATTATTAAATACTTTCAATATTTGAACGAATATTAATGTGTTACTTATCGCTTGAATGGTTTGATTATCTGCTTTGCGGTTGTCGGTAAATAATTCTTACTTTAACTGAACACGATTACGGTAGAAAATGAAGTTTATTATTGACTTTCTTCGAACTGAATAAAAATAAAAAAATTATTTACATTCAAACCAATAAATTTATAAATATTTACTTTTACTTTTGTATTACTTTTATTGTAAATTATTAATTTACTGCAACTATGATCAATTAAATATTCAGAAAATAATTAGTACACTTTTTAAAAAGAAAATCCTAATTGATATCAATTTAGCTTACGCTTACCGAAAGAAAAAGTGACCGCCTTGTACGATTTGTCTTGTCTGTTGCATGTCGACTCTCTGGCTAAAGTTTGCGCCAAATATTTATCCGAAAATCTTTGCATACAAAATTGCATAAGTATGACTTTTTGAAAAGCATTTTTTTCTTTTTTTTTTTCTCTGTGTGACGTTGTCTTGTTTGAGAAGAAAATTTTGATAAAATTTAAATTCAGGCACTCGACGTTGCGCTAATCGAATAAACGATCATTTACTTGCTGTGAAAGTTGACGACTATATAGAAAAGCATTTTGCACAAATAATGCAAGAAAGCAAAGAGTTCAGTTCACTGCCTCACGTGCAAGTGAGTTGATACATTTGTTTACGATTGAAAAATGAATAATTGATTAATTAATTAATTAATTAATTGATTGATTAATGCGCTTTTTTCCCAGGCGACAATTATTCATATGGAGAGGCAGTGTTTGGATTGGAGTAAATTTAATGAAAAATTGTTCGGTGACCAATTGTTGAGTTGGTTTCAATGTTTGGTCAAAGAACTCCCATCGCACATGGAATTTCGTACGGACATCATTGCTAACCAGGTAATCATAATCTACATTGTGTTTGTTTTTTGTAAATTTATCTTTTTCATAATTTTATAGTGGAAAATATATTGTTTTTTTTTTCTTTCAGACATTCGTATTTTATATTGACAATGATTGGACACTTCGTGATTGCTGCGAAGTGGATGATTCGTCTTCAGTTGGCTCTTGCGATTTAGTTCAAGATTACAAGCATGCCAACGGTCGATTCAATTCTCACAAGCATGCATCATGTATATAGATATATTTTGAAATTTTCTTTTTTTGTTTTTCAATTTATGTTCTCATTTAGCAACGTTATCGAGAAAATCATCCAGCGTGAGACATACTTCTGCCGATAGTCTGATTTCTGTATCCAGCGATCATGAAGAAATTGAATGGAAGATTGTCACTCTCTACAAGACTACAGGTTATTTATCCTGAGACGTTTAGTAAGCAGTTGGTTTGTTCTGCTTAGCTAGTCCCATCTGCTTATGAAATATTGTTGGTGATTATAGAATTGAGTGTATACAATATTGGTGGTGTTTTTTTTTTTGTATTTTCAGAGCATAATTTTACTGGCTTGTTTGTCATTCACAAACAGTTGGTCGTGGTTAGCATTCATCTTGCTAGTCACGTGAACAACAGCGTCGCCAATGGGGAAATTGTGGTTGCAGAACGTTTGGAAAAGATGGCCGCCCCACGTTGCGCTTTTGGTGTTGTAGTGGTCGACAATTGCATCATTGTTCTTGGTATTTCATTATAAATTTGTTATTTACTTTTAATTATGCTATATGAATTATTGCTTTTAACGGAGATGTTTTGCTTTGTTGAGAATTTTATTTTAAAATTTTTTTCAATTCAAATTTTAGGTGGTTATAATAGAGCAGAATGTTTGAAAAGTACAGAATGTTACGATGTGACGAACAATAAATGGGTAGATTACATAAGCATGACGTGTGAAAGAGGCAGATTTAGTGCAGCCGCTTGTGGCAATGAAGTGAGTTTTGTTTTGTATTTTTTAATGCAAATTTGAAAATCTTGTAGATTTACATTGTTGGTGGTTCAGATGGTAGCAATGATTTGAACACTGCAGAGATGATCGTTTTCGGCAAAGGGTTGAATAATGACAAATGGAAGCGTTTAGCCGATTTACCTTCAGCTCGATCAAATGCAGGTTAGTGATTGATAATTTATTTTGTTGGTATTTTTTGAAAGAAAAAATACACTCATTGTTGTTGCTTTTTCCAAATTAAGCTGTAGCATATTTGGACAATCTGTACTGTTTGGGCGGTTGGAGCGGCGGTGATGCAATTAGAGAATGTCTTCAGTATGATTCAGGGAACAATTGTTGGCGTACAGTGGCACCGTTGAATTCAATTAAGTGTTTATTTATTTATTTATTTATGTATTTGTTTGTTTGTTGTTTATTTATGTCTGTTTTGAATTTTCAGGACGTGCTGAAGCTGGATGCACTGTATACAATGGAAAAATTTATGTGATAGGCGGCTGTGATGGATGGGAGAAGTTGAATACAGTTGAAGTGTACGATCCGGCGTCGAACAAGTGGACAATGATTGCACCAATGACCACTCCTAGACGTGCTTGTGGTGCCGCCGTCATGAACGGTACGATGTTGTTCAGTTGAATAGATTTCACAATTAAATTTAAAAAAAAGTGTTTTATAATATATATTTTTAAAAAAATTTATTTGTTTAAGGAAAATTGTTCGTAGTTGGTGGTTGCGATGGTATTGGAATATTGGATTCAGTGGAATTTATCGATTTGGAAGATGAAAACAGCGTCTGGAATACTGGCCAAAGTATGCGTACCCCGAGAGCAAACGCCCGCCTAGTTGAAGTCAATTCTCATTTGATTGTTATCGGTGGCTTTGATGGAAATTCATTTCTCAGCAGTATTGAATCCTATGCCGAAGGTTAATTTTTTTTTTTTATTCATTCAATTTTTGAATTTGTTCATTTGATCAAAAAATTATTGTCGTGCACATTATGATTATTGAAATTTGTTTCAGGCGATTCAGAATGGAAAAAGTATAAATGAAGAAGAAATTGCTACTTTATATTTAGAATTTTTTTTTTAATGACAAATTTGATTTCTTTTTTCTCTTTTTATGTATATATTTTATGGTATATTTTGAATATTATATAGATTACTACTAACCTTTTGTTGTGAAACACCGTGGTTGCCTTTCAACAGGGTAAAATGTTGGGCGTAGTTTCTCAATTTATCTGCATGTTACAAACATTTCAACGGGTCTGTCTTCTACTAACACCGAACGTTCAGAGTCGACTTTATCCACGGTTCAATCAGTACCTCCTGTACACCAAGATTGGGCTTTACAATATAAATAGCAGTGTTCATTCTGAAGCCAAGCATCACGGAAGCTTCGAAATTAATTTCGTATTTATTTATTTATTTAATGTTTTGAACCGTAATCTACTATACTTTTGCTTTTTCATATATTCTTATTTATTATTATTTTTTTTTAGTAAATAGCATAATACGCATTAAAAACCCTCAGCTATTTTTGTTTGTTTGTTGAGTAATTTTTATGAATTGAAAAATTAAAGAAAACTATATAATTTTTGAAACAAAAATTATCAAATTTATAATATTTTATAAATATAAATATATATATATATGCGCTCATAATTAATAAAGTCCATTGTTGTTTTTCTTTGCTTAATTGTTGTTGACAAATGGAAATTGTGCTGATCATTTTATTCACGTCTTCGAGTGAAAATTATGATTATTGTAAAAATTTGCATAGTAAGTAACCTTTCAACTTCTTGCATACTTTTAATGCAAATTATTATTATTTTTGCCTGTTTTGTCTATTAAAATTAAAAAAAAAAACATTCGAATATTTGTCACTAATTATGGTGTGTCTATTTTTGAAAGTTGCTACAAACAAGCACAGTATGAATGTCAAGTGAAAATAGCAGCAACAAGTTATCAATCAACCAGTTGAGATTACTGTCGTCCTGTTGATACAGTCGACTTATTTTGACCTTGGAAAGTATGTTTTGAATGTTGGTCTAGTTGAATGTTTGTGTTCAAATTTGGAAAATAAATACATTTTCATATTTCATATCATACAACAACAGCGACAATTAAATTATTTATAATTATCATTGTAAAGTGATTTTTGCATTGTTTTTGTTGTTGTTGTTGCTGTTGGTTAACTTACTTTTTTTCACTTTCGACATTTTGCAACATAAATTTTTTTGTATGAAACAATGACGGAGAAAGGTGTTCCCGGAAGTGTAGTCCAACACACGGCTTTGGATTCGAAAGCTTTTCTGATTCTCGACGGTATACGATCGACACTGCTTGGTCTGTGTCTTGTTGTAGCACCGCATCTTTTGCTCGACGTTGTTTTGGTGTTGTCCTTATGAATTATGCAAATTTCCACAACACAACATCCTGATCTACTCTTGTTTACAGGTGCACAAATCGGACGGCGTCCACTGGCACATGGCTCGCGTTTTGGGCGGAATTTTCATCGCTCACGCCTACCTTTGCTATAGCTGGTTCCACTCGACCGACGGCTCTACGCATTCTTGTATTTTGTTGGATCGATTGCTCGTAAGTTGTTCAAATTTATATTTTTAAACCATCTTCAAACTGATGATTGAAATTTAATTGCAAATTAATTGTAATTAAAAAAAAATTTTTTTCTCAGACTTCTGCATTGTCGTACGCACTTTGTCTTCATGCTCAGTCAACAACAAACGATATAAGCAGTACTTGGAATTCTGAGGTTGGTGATCAGTTTGGTCATAAAAACAATTTTATTGTTGTATTATTATTGATTTTTGTTATATACTATAATAATAATCATTTATGCAGAGTTTAAGATTTTTAAAGCTGAATTACGCTGCTGAAATGTTCCTGACGTCCGTTCTGATTGTGAAAAGACGTTTCATTCTTTGCTTGTTTTCAAAAGTTTGCCAAGATCAATTGTTCAACTCTTTGGTCCAGTGTGACGCTTTAGCGGCAGTTATAATTGGCAGTTTGTGGTTTGCATTACCAGATTGGCTTTTGAAAAATCAAGTATGATTTTACAAAATGTGCATTATTTCAATTCATTTATTCTTCATTCAAAATTTAATATTCTTGTCCTTGATTTTACAGGTACGCTATTCACTGACAGAGACGCACATCTTTTTGTCGCGTCTTTTCGGTGCCAATTTGTTATCTTCAAAAATTTATTCAAACAATGTCTTGAATTTTGCCATCAAAAAAGATTTGATAGTCTGGTCTTTTGCTCGTTCATTGGTATTGAATATTGATTTTTTTTTAAAATGTTTTTTATCTAAATATTCAATTTTCGTGTTTTTTTGTCTGTCTTTGCAATTAGATGTGCCTCATCATTTTGGGTGGTCAGATTTATTCCCAGTATGCTTATGTCGCTTGGTGGCGGAGCACGCATTGGATCGGCATCGGGCTGTTCTCAATCTGGACCGTGCTGTCCACGTGGACGTACATCAGACAATCAAATTCGGTTCATTTTCAAAATGAAAATCAAATTGAACTTGACAATTGATCTAGTACCGTACCTTGTTTGGAAAATTTTTCCCCATTGTTTTCTTTCTTAAACTTGAACGTCACTTAATTCAAATTTATTTTTGTAGAGTTGATTTTGTGTTTTTGGTTTATTTTATTATTTTTGCCAGCGCAGCCACTCTGATCAGACGTGATTGTCCACCGTAGTGGGTGTGTGCAAAGTAGAATTTTCTGCTGTGCCAAGAATTTTGTTGAAGTTGAAAATAAATTCACGATTTTTTCATTTGTCTATTTTATTGTGCATATTTGGGTGAGTTGAATTTTTATTTACTTATTTATTTATTTATTTATTTATTTATTTATTTATTATTTTTGTTCAGTTTCTCATTGTTCTTTTTCTTTTGCTTGGTGAAAATTGTTGGAAAAATTTTGTTTCCATAATTGAAATCTCCAGTTCGTCGGCTAAAGTGACTTTTTATTTAATATGAATTATTGATTTTTCTTTATGCTTCTTTTGAAAAACTGGGCTCAAGTGATGATAGTGAAAAGAGAGACGTGCGAACAACGTCTGGTAGTCATGGAAACTGCCGACGAACGGCACGGCACGCAGCTAGCATTATTCAAATTTTGTCATCCATTTTGGCAAAGATTGAACCATTCGAGCGAGAATGTTGAAGATAATTGAAATAAAAAAAAATGTTCTAATTTTCAAATTCCTTCTACAGTATACTTTCTTGATGGTGGAATTGTGAACGGTGGTCGACGTGGTCAAATAAATGATCCCCACTGAACAAAATAAATACAACAGACACTTGTTCAACGTGATAATTGAAATACATCACATTACATCACGTACGACGACAAATTTTGAAAGCGAGAACTAGCTGTTGGCAATTTTATCTTCAATCAATGAATATATATATATATATATAATGTACATTTATCATTCTTCTTCAGCTTTGAGTTGTTTTTTTTTTCGTTAATTTCTTTTTTTTTGAAAATGATCGTGAATATTATTTGATTTGATTACGGTTTTTGCGTAGATTTTTCGCTAAATTTTTCTCGTAGGAGAGAGGTGAAGAGAAATTGCAAACGAACGCAGAACATATTCAAATTTTTGATCACGCGATGTTGATCGACGAACATCGTCGTGTGTAGCTAGGTTTGGAAGGAGACGATTAATTTGGCTGATAAACAACATCAAGCAAGCAAACAAACAATGCTTCGTCGGTTCGCTTCCAATCGTAACAGACCGGTTGTTTTGGCTGTGCTGGTGGTGGCGGTGGTGGGTTTTGCTGTCGGTTTGCTCAACTTCATCTTCGCCAACAGCTCCCAAGCGGAGTTTGATTTTTCATTATTATTCTACAGCGGCACCGTGGTCACCGACGACCAACAGAGAACTTTCCCACTGACCGGTCGTCTGAGCATACTGCCCAACAATGTCCTCTGTTCGAGGTGTGCTTCATCCTGCAGTTGTAGCAATTGTTCCGGCGCTGGTGTTGATGATGATTATCTGGTGATTGTGAAGTCGCGCATATCGGAATTCGACCAACGGGATGCAATTCGACGCACTTGGGCGGCGGCATTGGTGAGCAGAATTGTCTTCGTCGTCGGCCGGTCGACGTTGAACGCCGTCAACACCCACGCCCGTCTGGAAGCGGAAAGATTCGGCGACATTCTTCAAACTGACCACTTGGACTCGTACAGCAACCTGAGCTACAAGTCGCTGGGCGTGTTGCACTGGATCGTCGAACACTGCCCCACGCACCGCTTCTACGTCTACATGGACTCGGACGTGCTGATCTGGCTGGGCGGTTTGCGGTCGTTCGTCCGGACCGTGCCCTACCGACGCGGCACCATCTACTGCAACTGCTGGTCCGGAGCCACCATCAGACGGTCCGGCAAGCACGCGGTGCCGTTGGCCAGCGACAGTTTCACCACCTATCCGGTCTACTGTGCCGGTGGCTTGATGATCATGACCGGCGACGTGCCCGCCCTGTTGCTACGCGCTCACCAGAGCGTGTTGTCACTCAACAGCCGCAAGGAGCGTTCCATGGGCTACATTGGCGTCGACGACGCCTACTTCACCGGCATCTTGGCCGACCGAGTCGGCGTCAGGCGTGTCAAAGCGCTGGACGTGGACATCAACCTGAACGGCGTGCCGACCCTCCACTGGATAGTGGACAGAGACTGCCGTCGTCTGCTGGCCACCGTCGCTCTGGGGCAGTTCAACACGCCGTTGCTGGTGCGCACCGTGTGGATCAACTTCAACAAGCTGGTCCATCTCCTCTGCTCGGGCAGCGTCGACGCGTTCCGACGCTCACAAGCCGCACTCCGGGCGAACATTTCCGTTTGCCAAGCTACTGCTTACAAGCAACAACGTTCGGGCTAGATGCGAAACAGAGCAACAATTTCAACTGCTTCTCACTTGAACCGTGTCCACCAACAACGGCAACAACAATTGAATTTTATACATCTATTTACCGTAGGACTATTTTCAAGAACAAATTTGTTCGACACGATGCGATCTGTGTTGTTGTTGTTGAAATTATTCATTTGGTTGTTTTGAAATTGTTGTTGCAAATAAAAATTGAAAACAATTTATTATTATTTTTTTGAAATAAGAATCTTCTTTTTTTCTTTTCTTTTCACATCCCTTTCAAAGTTAAACACTGAATATGAATGAACAAGCTGAAATGAAATGTAGAGCAATATGCAAATTTTTTTGTTTCACTTCGTTGATGTGGTTTGCGAACGCGCAGAACGAATTGCATTGTTACAATCGACGAACGACAACCGGCAAAATTTTTATTTATAACTGAGCTCAGCTCAATTGTTCTGTCCGATTGTTT
The DNA here is from genome assembly GCA_001447755.1 of Trichinella papuae. Taxonomy (NCBI): domain Eukaryota; kingdom Metazoa; phylum Nematoda; class Enoplea; order Trichinellida; family Trichinellidae; genus Trichinella; species Trichinella papuae. The sequence continues at coordinate 12,174 of JYDO01000211.1, read as the reverse complement.
GCGCAGTTTTGAAATGCAAAAAATACTGGCAACATTTTCAACTTGCTCATTTTTCAAATTACCGTAATCGAACTGTAATAAATGAAGTGAACACAATTTCAAATTGAAGTTCAAGTGAGTGAGAAGTGGAATTGATGATTGATTTGTACATTGTACCGGCAAATTTGCTTTGTCTCGTCCAACGCCCCTTTGCATCCTAAAATTGAACAGCTTCAACTTGGATTGTGAAATTATGCATTTATTATTTTGTTTTTCTCTCTCCGAACAGCAAACAGTCTACTTCTTCTTCTTCTTCTGTCGACCGTATCAACGCTGAACTGTTGGATCGATTAACTCCAATCAGAGCATCATCATCAACTCCAACTGATGTTATGTGAACACGAACGAGGTAATAATTTCTTTCTCTTTGCCAATTATGGTTCAGGTTGTTTTTGCAAATTGTTTAATAATGCTTATTATCAATTATGGCAAGATTTTGTTTGATTTTTCAAGATTAATAAATTGTTTCAACTATCACGCATAGTATAATGGTGAGATATTTTTTCAAGGCTTTATTTTGCATTATTTATTTTTCCATTGACGCAACTTTTCACTTGTGCAAATTTGATGCGGCAAAACTGATCACGGAGCAATTCTTTTCGTTCATCACCTCATTTCTGCTTATCAGCTTATCAATTTCTTGCGCTTAGAATGAATGCATTGTTCATTAATTGCACTGAAGTAAGGCACAATGTTTCAACGGTTAGTTTGTTCATTTCTCTTCAGCAACGGTTCATCTTATTTGCATATCATTTTTGGCAACTTGAAACGATTTGCATTTGCTGTTGAAAAATTCCAATAGCCCTCTCACAGCGAGCACTTTCAGCAGTTGATCGGCCAATTTTACTCGGCTCAGAATATTTTTAAAAAAATTTTTTCGAACAATATATGAATTCTTGTAGAAACCAATTTTTTGCCAGTTCAAAATTGACAATTCTATGCAAATTATATTTGAATTCGTGTAGCGGATGAGGTAATAAGATCAACTAATTGCGTTCGATGCAACTTTGCCAAACAACAAGGGTGAATGTCGTGTAAAATTGTCAGAAATTAATAAAAATCGTAATGAGAAATTAATAAACGACTTTTTGGTCAACTATGTAATAATCCCGACCCAACTTGGACCACTTGTAATGTTATTAGGTTTATGTTTTGTTTTATCACGATCTCTTCACTTACTGATTACAGTAAGATTAGTTCAGTTTTTAATTTGTCGTATACGAGACGAATGGTGATCATTCATCATCTCACTTGTGATTCACTTGAACAAGGTGTGAAGCTGACGAATACATACAAATCTGTTATTAATAAGTATTTATTGCAAAATTACTCGCTCCTGTTTTTCAAATTGTATAACTTCGAATCTAGTAAGATTTGCTGCTGCTACTTTTGATGTACTGTTAATTTCAAATGAAATTGGAACAGAAATTTTACGAGCAGTTTATTTGGTTGAAATGCTTCTTCTGCCAAATAGTGTAAATGGTTAATTATTTTTAATTTATGCGACACTTTCAACCTTTGTTGTTTCGTTTATTAATTTTCGTTTTGTTCACTGTCGCAGCACATCAGAACTCAGTGGTTTATTGAGAAAAAAAAGTAAGCACAAACAAGCATATAGTTTCGCAGAACAATTGCCACTGGCAGAGCTGCTGAATTGCAGCAGTCAAAAAATGCAGCTAATGTGAAATAACATAACTATCCTGAAATGTCCATCTTCTTCATCAAAAAATGCGTACAAAAATACAATTTTAACTGTATACTGTAAACAACCGCATGAGTAGTAGTCAAACTGGCGTTCCTTCAGGACGTTCGAAAGCGCCGACTTTTTTCAAAAATGCTACAGTATCAATAAAGCCGCGGTCGAAGTATTCTCGCAGTAATTTTTCAGAGGGAGGAATCAGCGCCTGTTTACCTCGTACAATGTTATTGTAGCTCACCTGTAGAAGGAGATCAATAAAAAATTATTTTTTTTAATGAATTTCACTTTACATTGATTCTTTGTTTTCCCATGCTGAATTTCCAGTCGAACACAAAATTATTGTCAGCCGGTGCAATATCCGCCTCACCGTGGAACGGGCTAACGGTGACGGTTCGAAAATCATGAAATGTTGGCAAATTCAGAGTAAGACCTCCGTCGACACATTGCTGCAATTTTCAAGCATTAAAATCAACTCTTCATTATTCAATATTTCATCAATCAATCAATACACTTATAAATTAAGAATTTTAGCGTTATTTCAAAAAAGAAAATAAATAAATATCATATGCCAGTACAGTTCAGCATATTCAGCTATGCACATACGAGATATTTGCTAAACTAAATGAACATTATTATCCCTATTGAACAATTGATTCTATTTTTTACAGAAAGAAATTCAGTATTATTCATGTTTTTTTCTTGAAATAAAAAGTGAACTTACCACTCCATCAATCACAGGTGGTTTTTCCCAGATGCCTGAGAAAAAGGGAATGTAGCAGCTGGCTAGTAAGCTCTGAAATTAATTTCAAAAAAAAATTAATTAATTAAATTGCATTACTAGAACATGACTGATTCAATTTTAAGTAAATAGCCATTTAAAAGCTGTACTTTTCTGTTCAAAATTCTATAAATGCTTAATTATTACTGTCGTATTCGTGTTAATGTGAAATATTCAAGCAAACAACGAGACTTCTTACGTTGATCAGATCTTCTTTGCTTCTGTACTGCGATATCAACTTATTTGTAAGTGAAGTAAAGTTGGAGACAGATATGAATACTTTTCCATCAGCTTTAATGTGACTGTCATCAGAAACGTATTTTTCTACCAACATGCGCAGGTATTTGTGAAGGGAAAATCCCGGCGTGAATAGGCCATATTTCAAATTGCGAACTTCATTAGCCAGTTCCAAAATATCGTGATAACATTCCTAAGAATTCAGTGTTAAACAGCGGGTACTGTTTCCACAAACTGACAACAATACTGACCATTAATTTCGAGTCGTTGCAAACTAATATAGCGCTCACGAGTGATCCAGCGGAGGCGCCACAAATTCGACTGAAACGTTTCAACAGTGACGGCCCATGACGCTTGAAACAAATAGCACTGCCAAGGTGGTAAACACCCAAAAAGCCACAGCCGCAGAACGAAAGAGCTAAATTATTTTCCTCCAAAATATCCGGCGTAGGCTTCATCGATTAAGATTACAAGTGATCTGAAATGATGCTTGTAAATCAGTTCAAAATACTTTCAAAAAGGATCAAAATTAAGATAAAATGTGCAACAGTGTGACATTTTGCCTATTGAACGCACGGATATAATTTTCACATATACATATACAATATGTATGTATAACTTTAAAGCAGCGCTCTTTCTCGCGCATAATATACAAAGAATCATAATGTCAAACTAGCAAACGCGATGTTCAAGCATATATTAATATTAAAAATACGGAAATGGAATAATGGTACCACTTTTTAATTGTAATGTTGTGACCGGATTAAATGGGTTCTGTGGGAAGCTTCATACTGTAGCAGTTGTGGAAAACTAAGTATTATTTAAAATCTTGTTAATACGGTTTCAATGAAATATTCTGTTACGAGCAATTATTTCGTATTTACTTTATCATTATTATATAGCATGTAATGTAAAATCTCGTGACGTTTTATTTGTTTTTTTCGAATAAATGGCGTTAAAAATGAAGGCAAATTACAACAGTATGAAGCAAGATTCAATCGTTGAAATGTAGAAATATGCATTTCAACCATGTTTTATTATTATGTAAAATTAAAATATTTCATGTTTTATTAAATCGCGTCATTTATTCACATTTTGTAATTGCGCTATTACGGCGGACTGCGGACTAAAATAAAACTCAACTTGTTTTTTATTCAAGGTAGTCTTTTGCATCACTAATAATTGCATAATTACTTTTCAAAATAAGACTTTCTTGACTTTCATTTATTCGCCGAATTGTCGTAGCAGTCAGTGCACGGTCAACTTTTATGTTCATCTCTCATTCAAAATTAAGTTATATCCTATTCAATATTTGGTAGACAGATATTCAATGCTTGCTATTATCATTTTTTGCATATGGTGGGTGCAAGCAAATAGTTCTTTCTGTTATTTTTTTGTTATTATTCATCTTCAGACGCAGTCAACCTGTGCTCAATTGCAGAAGTTGTGCAACTAAGGCAGTTTTGTAATAGTGTATTTCAAGAATGTAGAATAATTTTTATTTCAATCAATTATTCACAAGCAACATTTCCATTTCTTATCGTGCGTCAACCATTTCTTGCTCATTTATACACAGATCACTCAACATTTCTTGCAAGTCCACAGTAGGCAAATCATCATCGAAATCGTCTTCTGCAACAGGAATCTGCTGTTTTGTGGGATCTGAAATTACAATTTCAAAATAGAATATTAAAGAAATGAAAAACAAAACATACCTCTGTATATGTTCACTTTTTCTCTTAAAATGGAATCTTCTTCTAAATCTTCCAAAAATCCAGTATAATCACTAAAGTTTATAGTGTTTAAATTCTGATTTATTTGATTTTGTCATTTTACTTGTCCAATGAATCGGTTTCCATCAATCCTGCTTCCAGTCGTTTCAGTTTCCACATACGACGACGATTTCTTCTGGTACGATCAAAAATTTTACGAACAAGAATCTAGAACAAGAACAAATGTTTCCAAACACACACAAAATTATCATGTAACACAAAATCACACACCACATCCGGCACGTCATCTTGATTCAGTGAATTGAAATTATCATTGTTCACATTGCAACCAACCGTATCAAAACTGAAATAATCAAATACAAAAGAACGTGTCACCAGTGGACATTGCATTTGCTTACCCGAGAACAGTATCTCCAGCTTTGAGTAAATATCCAAGATGGGTGCGACAGTAATACTGTTTAGCATCCAAATGGCCAAGTTCAGAACTTCTTACAACAAGAGCTTCAACCGCAAGATACTAGAAAAAAAACAGAACAACAAAAAAGGAACGTTCCTTAATTCAAACAAACATCAACGATGATAAAACAGAACCTTATCATTAGCAGTTTCACCGTTAGCATAGCGTAAGCAATCTTCTACTTGGATCCATTCCACGTCGAGAACAGTGTACTCAAATAAATCAGCGTGTTGTGCTATACTGTAAAATGGAGAACGCCAGTAAACATTTGGCGAAACTTCGCAAACTGAAAATGATAATTTCACCTCATATTCAAATGACAAAATTAACAAAACACTACACCTCGACCACTGTGTGGCTCGACAAGATGAATAAATTTGGAAGTGCGATAACAGATCAACACTTGTGAAAAATTGCCCAAAGACTGTGCCAAGTTCTTTGATAAACATACAATATCATCCTATGAAAGCATTCTTGGTTAAAAATAAATATAATACAAACAGGATTACAGTATCTTTTTCACAAACCTTACATACGGGTACAATTTCCACAGAATATGTACGCTTGTAATCGTAAATATTGGAACTTGCGTCATGAGTTACCAATTCTTTTGACGTTGCATACTGACTAGCCAAAACTGAACCAATAAATTGCACTAATTTCCAAGCATGCTGATTTTTGCTGTAAAAGAAATCGATACCACCTTCAAAAAGAAAAAAAATCAATCACAGAAACATCATCATTTATTTGAGCTTTACCATGAACTTGTTTGATAAAAGATATGTTTTCATTCAATTTGTATTTCAAGATCAATTGTTCAAGATAATATAAACTTTTTTTATGGGTGCTCTAAAAATTTTCAATGAAGCAAAATTATGTCTTTATGGTAAAAATTTTAAACAATTTTCACCTTTTGCCGAACCTGGACACATGCTCTCCAATAGTCTTTAGCCTCTATTTTTTGACAAGCATCACACATCTGGTTGTGAATCACGTATTCAACTACTGCTGATTGTTGAAGAATCACACCTCCGAGAACCTAAAAATTAAATCAGAAGAAACAAACATAAAAACAACGAACGAATGAAAAAGCATATCAAATAAATCAAAAATGCTCATTATATATATATATAACAAGTCAGCATACTGAAGAGAAATAATAATAATAATACAATAAATAAGTAAGTAATTTACCTCTTTCTGAATTGTTAGCATCACTTTGATTCGCTTTGAATGTGGTTCTGTCCAAATGAATTTCGCATCCACCAACCGTACCTATAAAGAAACAAAGCTATGGCTGAATTTAAAACTATCAATCCCAAAGTATACTTGTTTCAGAACAGGTATCTTTTTAAGGCACATTCGAAGCAATTCTTTTGATTCAAGTTCAGCATGAACCCATGTAGAAGGTGGATTCAAATAACGGTTACAAAATTTACAGCTGTACAACTGACACTGACGAGGAATACATTCAGTAATGTCAACACTAGTTCGAATACAAGCAACACATTTATTTGCTGGATTTGGATTGATTAGGGTGCCGCATTGACAACAAAGTCTGAAAATAGCATTTTATTACAATGAGTTTAAGAAAAATTTAATGAAAAGCACATAAACAACAGACAATTTATGTTGCAATGGAATTTTTCTTCATGGCAGTTAGTTATAAATAACGACGACACATTGCAATTTTTATTACTTACATTTGGACTGGAGATGAACCAGTAAACTGATCACTGTACTGCATTTCAATCTACAAAACAGATATTTTGACGGAATTTAATGACAAAAGATTATTTTTAATATTCCATCACCAGATGACTGTAAGTGATTTTCAGGTACAAATATAGAAATACTTAGAAATCATTTGCAGTTACTTTTAAATAATTCGAAAATCATTGTCAACATAATAGTAGAGCATGTGATAATAATTAGAATAGTCAATGATAAAATTAATAAAACTTTGAATAAATTGATTCAATGAATTCAGTCTAAATTTAATTTGCATGCTAATTGCAAGTATGTACTTGATAGCACTGCATTATACCACTGCGACTGCTGTTGATAAAGCAGAAATTCTCCAGGAGTAATGAACACCTTGAAATATAAATTGGGCTTTGTTTTGTTCGTTTCATTTTCCTGATTATATTTGCAGACGAATTTTCTTTGCAAAGCAATAGCAACAGTACGGCCAACAGGTCAGCAGTAATTGCATCTCTCCGTTAGCCGCGTCTCACTAAACAATTTCATAAAAATAATCCACAATGCACAATATTTATTTCTAAGACAATTATACAATTGTAAATTTGAAGTGGTTTGAAGTGTACAGCGGTTGTATTTATTAGCAACTTTTTGTACTGCCTTCTGAAATATTCAATCCCTGAAGCAGAGCAGATTAAAATTGAAATACCTGTGCATTTAGTTGGTGACGCTCTGAAAACATTGTTGATTACAATGATAACCATTAGATGTTTTTTTTATTTGGCTATTTTCTTTTCTACGAGCTGATCCAGATATTTTATCAATGCGAACAGTGTTGCGTTTATTTGATGATGAAATTCAGCGCCGCAAAGCATGGCTGACAGCTTTCTCATTGAAAGAGAAAAAATGTATCTTTAGAAATTTGTCTCTAAGACAACATCTTTTGCAAGTCGTATAATAATGTGTTTATAATCAAATTATTATGTTATTTATTATAAAAATTGTTCTTGATAGACAGCGATCAGACATTTCAATAGTTACTTTCCAAAATTTATTTATTCAAGAACATTATTATTTACTTTCAAATATTATTCAAATATCAGTATTATTATAATAATTGCAACACTGAAAATAGAAACAAATTTTGCTCTTCAAGGGTTTCTTTTAATGTTGGGATAGAACCATGTTTACTGAATTAAACACTTCATTGAAAGAACAGAAAGTTTGGTCTTCTCATAAACTTCTGGTTCAATATTACTTGAAAACATTTGGAAAGCAGGTTCAACTTTCTTTATTCAATGTATCTTGTAAAAATCAGCTAATTTTTTGGAAAATCATTTCTCGAACTTTGCATAAATTTCATGATCAACATTTATTGTTTTTGAACAACGAGAATTTTTTTCAAATAATTTCAAGTACTTTCATTGCAATTCTATTTTGTGAGCCTATTTTGTGGGGCATACGTTATTATTGTTTAGTTTTTCTTTTTATTAAAGTTCAAATTTTTAATGAAAGTGAAAAATCAAAGCTTTAAGAAGCTGATTTGTCCAAAGTCAGCGGTTTTCCACCGATGGTTGATTACTGGTAAGGTCATACATGATAAACTTTAAGCACCATGCTAGCTCAATGCCTTAATTTACGCTAGGCAAACACATGTGCATTTTTAGGTCAGCGAACTAACTTTATGCTAATCTGATGGTGAACACTCACTGCCTTGCGGCATTCTGCTGAAAACATTCTATGCCATTCAAATCCAGAAGCGATTTCCTATATAAAGCTCTGTTTATTCTTCCACGATTATTATATAATTATTCGCTGAAGAATAACCGTCTAGCTGTTGCACTGGGTAATTTGCTCATTTTTAGTGCTTCACTTCAACGAATATGCTTGTGCATATTAGACTGAAGATACGATACAACCACGACCACCACCGGCTGGACAATTTCATGGCTCTACGTTTGTTTCATTCCTCATCACCAATATGCCATCTTTGAGGTATGAAGTTTTACATATTTGCTGGTTTTTTCTTTCTTTCCTTTCTTTCAAACACTTTTCCGCATGTGCACTGCATTAAACTTAGCCACTTTCATCAACTTTCATAACTGTTCAATTTCAAATTTGTGAATTTTAAAACATTTTTCATTTTCAAAGACCTTCAGAAAATCTGCGAGTTAAAAGTACAATTGATAATGCACTTTCATACGAAAGATGAAAGGTTTCTCATCCTTGAAGTTTTTTAATCAAAATGATAACTTTAAACCTGCTTTCACTGTTCATGAAACACACGATTACTCAACTTGAAATTATTAAACTTCTCTTACGACAAATCTGAAAGGAACATTTTTTTTATTTAATATTGCCTGCATTACATTGTTTCCTTGTAAATGTAAAATTCTTTGTTTGATAAATATGCTGCTTTTTGAATTGTTTATTCAACGAGGGTTTTCTAAATATTAAAAAATGCCCATTTGAATTCTTTTTCTTTTCTACATTACATAAATTTTCATGTTATTTTTTTATTTTTTCAGTTGATGTTACTGCCTAAACACCAATATTCGTATATGAAATTTTACCATGCATTATATTAGATGTTGTATGGTGCAAAATTTATTTCTAGCTTAAACTACACAGTATTGATAGTTTAACTGTAGTCAGTTTCTAGAAATACACTGATTCACTGAGCAAAAGCAGATTCTCCATAGTACTGACAATCGCAATTGCCTCTGTAATGCTTACTGCTGACGCAGCATACCTCTGTTCATTGTTCAATCAAAATGTCCATTGCCTTATCGGGATGCTGCTGTTGCATCTGCTGATACCTGAAACTGATCCCTTGTTGCAAAGGACTGCTTCTGCTTGACAGAGCAGAGCTGTTTTGCACTAAGACATTTACTTTCCTTGATACTGTCAGAATGGCACTGACTCACGTTCCCTCCATGCTTTGAAATGAATCCTGAAAGGTCCACTAATGTCACAGTATTATGCGCAAAACTGACGCATAAATATATACTTCTTTCCCATCATTGATAAAATACCTTTACCTTTACAGATGTCACTTCCAACAACATTTACTTCCTCCATCCTGATTTACTTCCTATGGTGATCACGCTAATCTGTAGAAAATCCCCCCCTCCCTACCCGCAACGCTATTTTCAGTTAAACCGAGAGCACTCGGCCATCTTGGCTTTGGATAAATTATAAGATACTTCCAAACTATTTCTGATCGGCCATACGTTGACATGAAAAAGAGCAATATCAGCAAATAGCAGAATTTTTTATAAAAATTTTCAGTAGTAGGTATCTTTCCATCTTTAGTAAAAAATCACGTTCTGCTCAGCATATCTTTGATTTGTGCCATAACTGAATTAATTTAGATTATTATTTATATAGTTAACTTGATTGAGGGAGTCATTCTGTTTTCTTGTTTTCAAAATTGTGTAGTTTGTTGAATCATTCTTTCATTCATCATTCCCAGTAGTGCATTACTTTTAATTTTTACGGCTGTAATTATAAATGCTTTCATCTGTAGCAGTAGCTACTGATTGCGTATTTGAAGCTGAGCATGAATCTTTTTCTACATTTTCATCTGTATTCTTCATTTTCGAATTGGCACTACACTATTTTTCTATTGTAATGTTTTTAATAAAAGTGTTGCACTTCCACTTAAATCAGTTATAACTCTGAAAACTTATTGAGTATGCTTCTTCTAGTAAAAGCAATTTATTATATCTTGATTCTTTTTTATAATGAAAACATCCTTTATGCTATGTAATTGATAGCTTCTCATCATACTTCCAAACAGATCAACTTAGTTAACGCAATTGCATTAGAAATGATTATTCGTAATTTTCAATGCTTCCGGCTAACGGGTTTTCATATAATTTTAGTAAAAGCAATTTACATACTAATGAAATTTTACATAATATGCGATGTGTAAATAAAAACGTAATAACAGCCGTCATTTAATATAGTTGTTCGCTAAACTAGTACAATCGTTGTACGCTATTACTGACGAAAAATTAGGTTGATCTACCTGAGGCAGTGGTACGTTTATTTGCATTATTTACCTATTGCACTCTGTTTCAGAGTACTGCGTTCATATTTAGTTACTCAGTTTATTGCCATTTCATCCCGAAGGCACGTGGTCAACTATAATTCCGCTCTTCAATGCTATCTTTGAATTAGCGGTTAGTTACATTTGATATTGTGATGCGGGAATTGCATGCATACGGTTTGCATGATTTTGCAAATGTGGTGAATGGAGACTAATGTTTATCTCCATGAAAGTATTGTATCTACAGCGAGTAGGTATTTGTGCTATTTATTTTGACATATTTACACTAATATAATTCACTTTTAGAATTTACAGATTTCTATATTCACATCGAGCAATATGCAGCTGTTGGATTGCAGCAAGTAATTCAAGAAGATAGCCATGCGGCATAATAATTCTGATATGCTTTTTTTGCAGTAATGCTTATTCTTTACATTAGCACCATATCACTTAAATTCTAACTGTGCGTCGACATTAAGACATCATGTAAGTATTATCATGAATCGGTTGCTATTAATATCAATACGTTTTTTATTTCAATATTATTTTCGAAATAATTTTTCAGAATACAATAGATCGAAAGACTGAAGATAAAAGTTATTTCAATTTTTATGATATTGTAATACTTTTTGGAAAACTTCACATTTCGTCATTCCTTAACTGACTGCTCTTTTTTATTCATTTATGCATAAAAAGTAAGAAATGCGATAATGTCAGTACTATATTGATAACTTTACATACTATTTATATGAATTCAAAGAAGGAATAGTCTTTGGTTTTTTAGATGTACACGCATATTACTACAATACAATATCTGGAAATAGTGAAGGTAAAAGTTATTTTAATTTATATAGCACTGTGTTAATTACTTTTCAGAAAACTTCAACTTTCATCATTCATTATCCCATTGCTCAATTTTCTTCATTTGTACATAACAAGTAAGTATCTATACTGCTGTATTTATATGTTTGCGTATCATTTATATGAACTGAATATAGCAATTGTAATGAAACTTATAAGAAACAGCCATATTATAAAAAGTAATTGAAGACGAATAACAGTGCATCAGGACAATAATTTTTGAAATTCATGCCATTTTGAATTAACATGTTACTTCTTTTTAATAAAAAATTTTGTTTAGGTGATCGAAGTTTTGGAAATATTAACAAGTATATGTGATGGGATGTGTAAGAAAATGTTTTCATCATTAATTCGTTTATTTTGAAATTTTATATATTGTATTAATTATTATTATATTAATACTGACATCTTAGAATGTGAAAGTATTAAGGAGTTGGATGCAGAAAATGAATGTCGGTATGTATTCTTTATATTAATTTAGTGATGTTGCGCTGAAAAGGAATGATGGTATGTATGGTTTATATTTATTCAATGCATGCAGCAGTTTTTGTGAATGTTTATTTTGAAATTTTATTACATGTTAATACACAAATTCTAGAATGTGTAACTAATATG
>JYDO01000210.1:0-67107 GCA_001447755.1 Trichinella papuae | reverse complement strand
TTCTTTGGAGTACGTAATTTTATTTAGTTATTTCACTATTAAAATAGTTTACAACTCATTTTTATTTTCAAATTGTGTTTTCAGCTTTATGATTAATGTTCTTGAATGTTTAATAAAAAGTAACAAAAGTGGTTTGAAGTTAATCTCATTTATCAAGCGACGCAATTTGAGTTATTTCATTCACAACTAAAAGATTCAGTACTATACTTATGTTCTATTTCTACCTTTCTAATTAATTGTCAATGAATTTTAAAACTATTTGACATCGCATTAAATAATGAAATCATCGTTTGTTGCATTGTCCTTCTACAGGTTATGTATTAATATGAATTAACAAAATTTAAAACTTATTCATGAAATATAGAAGCTAATCTAATCTCATTATTTTCTTACTATCATTATATGTTTGTGTTTAATTAATTTAAAAAACGTGAATTGAAATTTTAACCATTAGCAATATCTATCTGAAAAAAGAAACGCAACAAAAATGCTTAGTAAAACAACTTCACTCAGCGACATTACATTAATTATTAATATTACACCTCGAATAACTGAAGTTGATTTCATTGTTTTACAGTCAAACATTAGTAATGAACTGAATGAAATTGTTATTGAATAAATATAACAAATTCAAATTTTAAAAGAATATACTGTGTTATTTAGGAATGTTTAACGTTTAATATTTAATATGAATTAAATGTTCATTATGAATGTTGAGTATTTTTTATTCGAATTCCTAATCTGAAGAAAGATGCAACTCCAAATGAACTCGACACATGATCACTGCAATTCGTATGGCATAATCAGTATTTAACAGAGAACATTACCTGACAATAACTTCATTCACCTGAAAACAACGTTTTCTGTCTTTGGATAGGATGCTTCAATCTATGTTTCACTACGCCAATATGAATTCTCATATCTGTAACAACAACGGAGACATATGAATTCCTAGAGAAGTTAATATGCAGATTAACATCAATGTGAATTACGTATTTTTAATTGACACGGTCTTGGCGCCTTGTACAATTTGATTAGAAGCAACGTGCTCTATATAGTAAATCTTGACGAGATGCGTCTCCTAGTAGGGCGTTGTGGTGCGGAGCACGGACAGTGACAGTCAAGCTGGGCAGTGCACTTGCTTTTTACCCATGCAGAGATATAGCAAGGAGGGCAGATTTTTGGTATAGCAACCGGTTGATAAATATGTGAGGAGCAAAAATTGAGACTGTTATCAAATAGAGATAGTTAGCGTCACAGTGTATCCCGACAAACTCCTGCAGATTCTATTTCTTCCATTTCTCCTATTCTTGAGCTGCTATTCTCAAATATGCACTTATTCTAAAGCTCAAAATATACTAGAAGTGCCAAAAATGCTGCCACAACTCAATAATTGTAATTATTAACTTTACAAATGATCGAGAAATTATTCAATCATTTTGCTTTCCGCAAATGAAGCCTGATCTCAACTCAACAAAGCATGGGACATGGAAATGTTCAAGTATATAAAGCCACTCAATTCATTTATATAAGATTAGCTGACATTACTTATTTTCTGCTTCACTTCTATTAATGATCTTCAGTAATTAATGATCATTTGCATTAAATCCTCGATAACTTAAAGCTCAAATTCAATCAAATTATAAACTTAAGAATTCCTAAATTATGTTTTACTAATTTACATCCTAACTGAACAAAATATAATTACCGAAGTTACCCCAGTCTTCTCATCACTCACGTTTATATAGTACTCAGCATTTTCAAATGTGGATAAATTAAGTTAAACAAATTATGCAATCATAAGGAGAAACAGTCGCTCATATTTTTATTCTTTGTCCGTTATTGTTCAGCATACGGCATTGTGCACACGCCGCAAACCGTTCGCCAACAGCCATTGCAACTGAATTCACATTAGCAATCGCATTGCAATTGAATTCAAATTTGCATAGAATTTCTGTTTTACAAACAGTACACATATATTTCAATTAAATCAACTTTAGTTAAAAGAAAATAAAGGTCTCTCTTAAAAATTTGCACCTTAACGATACGAGGCTTAAGTTTGATCAAAGAATATTTCAAGAAGTCGCTTATTTCAATCTGTTATTCAATATTTTAATTATTTGACTTTATTGAAAATATATTTACTAATAGGTGACGACAAATATAACTTGATGTAGATGGACAATGGAAAACTGAATAATGCAAAAATAACTACACCAGAGATTTCACAATACTAATTAAAAAGAAATGCCAACAAACATATTACTCCTGCAAATAGCGGTGAAAACATGGCGGTATACATACACATACATCCACAAAGCGGTGAGAATATAAGGAAAAGCTAAAAAATGTTTCGCGTATGTAATTAACACCTTTTTGGAGCGAGCTCATAATTCACAAATGCTTTGTTCAGTATTGTGCGCTACTATCATTGCGTTAGGTACAGTATACATAAAGCACAAGCAAGTAATAATGCATATGAATTAAAAATCTTCTTTAATTTCTTTAAGATATTTTTCAAATATTGACAAAAAATTATCAAATAAATATTCAATTCATTTAATACTTTTAGGAAATGAATAAACTTTCATAATTCTTAAAACTTCTGTTATCAATGATTGCGAACACGCTGCAATTTAAATAGAATATAAAAATACAAGTATACTATAATGTTAGATAGCAGACAATCTGATCAATACAATGACATATGACTATTTGGATGGCAGTTATTACATTTTTTAAAATAATTTTTCCAATGGACCACATACAAATTTCAAGCTTTACGAAATGAGCGTGTTTTGTATTGAAATTCTCGACACACAGGGAAGCAACAAACCTATAGTTAGCATCATTCGAAAAAAAATTGAATTGAAGAATTGAATTGACTCAAAATCTAATTTTTTTATGAGTAGATAGTGCCACTCAAAAGTAAAAAATTCCAAAGTTTCATTTTAAACAGATGAGTAGCTGTGGAGAAAAAATTCCAAAATTTCCAAATATTTTGAAAAATCAAAATTTCTGAAGATATCACATTATCTTATATAGTTGTGAACTGAAAGGTCAAACGTTCATTTTCCTACTAGAAAAACAAGGCAGAGACAATGTAATTCGATTTAGGTTTGCCGGTGTAAAGCTCAACGATGAAGTACCTTAATTTTTAAAAACTAAATTTTACGGTAATCTCAAAAAATTTTCATAACAAACTAAAAGTAGAATGTTCACTAAAAAAGTTCAGAAATTATACACACAAGAAAATTTAATAATGTTAGTAAACTACGAATTCAATATCTCTATTCTCTGAGAAATGTTTAATTGTAATTACCTGTAAATGTAGAACATAATCGAATAGATGTCTTTATTTCATTGTAGCTCACCTTCTTTTTTGTTGTTCTGAATTGCGTTGGATTATGAACAATGACTGGAAATGAAATAAACACAGTCACAAATATATTTCACATATATTCCATTGTTCAATCGCCGCATATCCTTCGGATACAGTTATTAGAAAAGACGCCCAAAAGCCAACAAATACCGCTAGGTCATGCCTGCCGATGAGAATAATTAACAATGATTATACGGTGAAGAGCACAGCCGGGGCTAGTATATAGATATATAGACGATAACGGACGTAACTGTAATCGAGAAAACTTTAACATAAAACCTTTCGCATAGATTTGAAAATACAACAGATCAGATAAAGAATAGCAGTGATGTTTGATTTCAAATGTTCAACATTTCCTTATCACTGAAATACATGTATTGCAACTTGAGTATTAGTCAACAGTAGAGTCGGTTTAGTATAAATGTTGAAAACCATATTTTACACAATTTACACAAAATGTTTAAACAAATGTTTCTTTCTTTGTGAATAAAATGCCAAATTTATTTTTTATTTAAATAAAACATGAGAAGAAAAACAATAATACTGGTAAAAGAGAGAAAAAGAAACACGGGAAAGATTAAATAAAAATCTTTGATTGCAAACAAGAAAGATTTTCAAAGAATGGTCAGGCGAAATGAGAAAAATATTTCGATGCTAACATTAAATAGTTGTCACTCCTAGTTTAAGCTGAAAACTGCAGCTGTGGACAATTTATCATTTGTAGATTTTCCCTTTGTACTTGAATAGCCTTTAGCTACTCATCAGAACAATTTCTGACAAACGGAAAAGCATCTTATGCATAAGTCTTGTAAAATTGTTAGCTAAAACGTAAGACAAGCAAAACAACTGTTGGTTGACATTCTTTTGAAAAGTATTTATGAACGCAGCTGGATAAAAGTAAAGCATTTTGATGATGATACCAACAGAAAGAAAGCAATGGACGGAGCAAGAAGAAAGCAGGCAGGACGGAGCAAAGGAGAGCAAGCAGAAAAGCTGTTGAAGCCTCTTCATTTCACGACGCACTCGACATATCATTGTTTGATATCGTCAGCTTTGGTGTGCCATTAGTGAATTATCCATTTCCTTCTGTCGGCATCAACAAAAGGTAATTGGCGCCACAACTAATATCCCAAGTTGATCTTCAATGATAGATAAGACGAGAAATCAAAATGAAATGTTGGAAAAGGGTTAATAATGTAAAATGGCCAATGAGAATAATGATGATGATAATGTTATAAGAAGAATAATGTTTAATGCGATATAATGATAAATTGTTGGCATTGGATGTGTCCGCTAAAATCGATTAACACATCAGCAACTCGCGCGCACATTACGTACAACGTATAACTGCCACGAAAAAAAAGTGATACAACCGTCTACTTGAAAATCCATAAAGCGGTTTACTGTAAATTTTATATATTTTTTCCATTGTAAATTCTTTTTTGCTTCATTTGATATGTTATGTTCTGTGCCATTTGAATATTTGTAATTTTCATAACATATGACATTTTATCATTTTTGAAATTGAAATTTTTTTCTGATGATTTGCCTTTGTATCATTTTAATAATTGTTCAACCCTACTTCAAATAACTTTTTTAATCTTTCTAGTATACTTATTATGAAGCTGATCTGTGGTGTGACTAATTTAGCGAAGCGCAATGTCTCTTTTGCAGCGCCAAAATTTGTGCTTCAGGTAGAACCTTTCTTGCATTATTGCTTGTTTACTGACACATTAAACCGTTTACTCAGATCAACATTGTTTGTAAGTATCTTTTATATACAATGAAATGCAGAGAAATTAACTGTCAGTAGAAGCTGTAAAAGAAAACTCTACTATGATTATTAAAACCGCTATGATTATCTAATATTGATTTTTGTGATTGTAATTTTGTATTGGAAGATAATATCTCAAAAAGTGAATTTCCAGAGCATAGTACTTTTATTTTTGCAAAATAGTTTAAGCTAAACTGAATTCAACTTATTGTTTACATTATGGTATGTGAGTGGCTATTCATTATTTATATCAGTGCTATTAGATTTTGTTGAAAAGCGAAATAGCATATATTGTGAAGGTATTATACCTTTATAAATGCATTAGTGAATTCATTTTGCTGTGTTATTTATATAGGTAGATGTCTGAAGGAAAGGTCTTTAATATAGTTTGTATTTTTGAAATTCAATTTATTGAATTGTTGATTAATGCGATGCTTAATATGAGATTTTGATGTATCCAAATTATTTATTCATTCTCGTTTGTTTCTTGCTTGCACTAGATACTTTAGCTTGACAGGTTTATTTTGCTTATCTATATGGGTAAACTAATTCTTATTAACTAAACTTTAAAATTGTCTTAGCATTCTTTTGTATTTTTCAATTGATTTTCAAGTTCGATCTTTTATACTGTACTTTTTCCAAATTGCACTTGTAATTATAAATCTGATGTGTATACTTCAAAAGTTTGTTAATTCACCACTTTCTGTTTTATTTTATAAATTATATGATTACTGAATATAAATATATTCAAAAATGCACGTGTGTCAATTGTTTAGCATTATTTTGCAAATGCGTTGGATTTTACGGTGAAAATTTCTACCTGTTTAAGGCGAAAAATCAATCAAAATGGTATCGTATTGATAATTTGGTTTACGACGCACTTGCATTGGAGAAAGCGTTGCCTTTGGGTTATTTAAAGCAAGTATGTTGATTTTCTAACTTTGTATGTTTATGCTTTTTTATCTGGATATTTTTTCTGTAGGTTGATACTTTCTCAGAATGTCAGTTTATACTTCGATCACAGTTGTTGGATTTGGTGAACTGCATGAGCTGTATGAATCCGACAGCTCCAGTTATTCGATATGTTCTGTTTGGAAAATTTGGTACTGGAAAAACGACCACCTTGTGTCAGGCACTCCACTGGGCTTATATGAATGATTTTATCGTTTGTCACGTTCCTTTCGGTATGTTTATTGCTATTTATTATTTGTTATTTATTTAAATTGTTTTAGCTCGAAAATGGATTCACAATTTTAAAGAAGTTGCGGTTTCGACGTGGAAATCCGGGCGTATTGATATGCCACTGGATGCGGTTGCTTGGTTGGAAGTGTTTAAGCGACGAAACGAAGCACGTATAACGGCTCTCGGTGTAAAATTCTGAAATTTTTTTTGAAATTTTCTCAAAATAATAACTCAAATAATTAACTGAAGATGAAAACAAGCAAAGATTACGTTTGGGGTGCTAGGGATTCGACGAAATGCGACGAGCCTCTGATGTCTGTTGTCGAATTGGGCATTGCTCGTCCAAAATTTGCTACAGATTGTGTCGGTGTGTTGCTCAAGGAATTGAAGATGAATGCAACGAATGAAAAGTTTATTTATTGTCCATTTTCTTCTTAATTCATCATTATATATGTATATATATAGGTGCAAATTATTCGTATCTGTTGATTGTGTGAATTCATTCTTCACCGTCAGCCGAGTGAAACGTGCTGATAAAACTTTTGTAAATTTTGATTACTTTTTTCAAATGTTATGTATTTTATTGCAAAAATGATTCATTGAAGGCTGAGGCTTCTTGCTTGTCGCTGGTTCACGCTTTCAAAAAGATGTTGAAAAACGACTGGGTATGTTTGATTCTTTTCGTTTGAGGCAGTTGTTTTTTTTTCCATTCTGTTGCTTTTTCAGAATAATGGAATTGTTGTAGTGACTGTTGATAGTCGGCAGTATCTTTACTTGGATCGACCATCTTACTTGCCGTTGTTTTTGCTCGGCAGAGAAGTGAGCAACTTTTGTTCTTGCACATCATTTACTTACCGGAGGATACGTTGTGAAAAAATTGTAGGGCTTTGAACTGTTGGAACCGTTCGTTCCGGTTCACATTGAAAAGTACACCGAAACTGAAGCTCGAAGCTACTTCGAATACATGATTGCTAAGAACTGGATCCAGCACGAAAAAGGTAAACAAGAACGTAACGTTTCCAATTCCAATGATCCAATGTTTCGACTGTTTGCAGCCCGGCGTGAAGAGGGACAGTTGGAACTGATGCATCTCAGCGATTACAATCCGCTCTTACTGGACAAACTTTGCGCGTTCATGTAGTCATTATAGTCTTGAATATTTCGGTACATTGTGATTGTTGAAAAAGAAAAATTATTCTAATAAACGTGAACATGCAGCATACATGATTGATTGTGTGAATATTTTGAAAAATTTCAAAAAGTTTTCAAATTCATTTACCTTCATTCACCAAATGAAATCACTCTTTCAGAGCATCAGCGCTGAAAACAGTTTTCACAATGTAAAACAAAATCACTGAGACAACACAAATGGACAGTGAAAGTATCAGATATGACGCAGGCATGCCTTGGTTGACGTTTTGTTCGGCCTGTTTCGACGTCTCCACTTCGACAGGTTCATCCTGCAAATAGTCTTCTTGCATGCAACTGAGCAAACGTTCAGTGGACACCAGCGATTCACGGTCGGTGTTGAAGCGTTTCAAACTGAGTTCAACCATGAAAAACTCTTTGATCGCTTCGACCGTTTCCAAGCCGGGATCATTTTCGAACAAATAATCGCAAATGCTGATCGCACTTCTCGGTCGCAGGGAGGTGAAAACTCGTCTCGGCAACTGGTGA
Source organism: Trichinella papuae (assembly GCA_001447755.1). Lineage (NCBI taxonomy): Eukaryota > Metazoa > Nematoda > Enoplea > Trichinellida > Trichinellidae > Trichinella > Trichinella papuae. The sequence goes on along the minus strand of JYDO01000210.1, from coordinate 59,092 downwards.
ACCACGTTCGGTTCCGGCTCCAGCTCGCCGACCATCAGACCCTCGTAATGCAGCTCACCGCGGACGTACACACTGCGCAGGATGTCCTTTTTCAACGATGCAACAAGCTCTTTAACACTAGCGGACGCCGGCACCCACGCTTCACAGGCGATCAGCCCTGAAACATGCCAGTTGTGAAATTCAATTCTCCACCACGAACAGAGTGCAATAATAGAAAAGAATTCTTGATGAGCACCAACCTTGAATGCTCATTTTGCCGCAACATGCATCCACTTCCACTTGGTCGGTTTCGAACGATTCAGAAGATTCATTCAAAACTATCCTAGCTTCGATACCGCGATCAGCTTCCATCAAATGGCTCACCGATTGATCGTCGTCATCTACCGAACGACCATTAAAATGAATCTTTGAATCCTCTATCTCAATGCAAGCACTTCTGACGGCGTAGAGGAACTTTTTGAAAAAGTTCCACGTTTCAATTTCCACTGGCAAAAACGCATCACTTCGAATGAACAGTTGAACTGAACAACGACACCATTCAACGTGGTTTCTGAACAGAAATTTGCATGGCACCAAGTAAGCAGGGTTGGTGGAAAAATTGACAACTCTCACAGAGCCCGACCGCCCGCTGCCGTCGGGTACGTTAATCAGAAATAACTGCGTGGCACTGCCAGTAAACTGACTGCCCGCCGAGTAATGACGATTGCGCAGCTTGCGGATTTTGTTGAAAACTGACAAATTCATCGACTCGGTCCAATCCACTCTCGGCTCGGAGCCAACCACGTACAAGCCGACAATTTCAATTCCACCCGGCAGCATGCGAATCAACTGCCGGGCTTGACTGTAAATCCACTGCTTTGTGGTCAATTTTGAGGCGTTGTCGGCTTTTCGTTCATCACTTGACTCGAAAATTGCCACCAAACTGTTGTCCATTTCCTGAAACAATTGCAAAATTCAGTGGAGAAAAACGTTAAAATCTGCATCTCTGTAAAAACAGTCTCGAAGTCAGATGAAGCAATTTTACGCAACATGTTTTCAAAAGTAAACCCTATTTTGAACACACAATAAATACAGTAGAGAAATTCAGCTCACTTCAAAGTGCTCGCCATCTTGCGATTGATCCGGGCATGCCGCGATGTAGCAAACGTATGTTGTGGAAACCGATTCGAAACCTAACAGAAAGCCAATCTGAACAACAGAATCACTGCCAAACCGAGTAAGCGACCCTGTTGCAAACGGCTCTAATCGTTTATCAATGATCAACGTGGGCATTTTATCAAATCTAAAAATTTTCAACATTAATCATCAAAAAAAGCAATTGCCGGTATTTTTCTCAAACAAAATGCTTTCCCACATCAGTTGTGGAACTAAGATGAAGACTACATTACAGAAATCGAGTGCTTTAGTCTAACCAATACAGCAATGCTTTTAAAGCTAATTTAACAGCACGCGAAACGAGATGAACACACAGGCGTGTTTTATGAAACAAAATATTTCACAACAACCATAAAATATAACGTGGAAAACAATAAACAAAATAAATGACAAATGTAAAATTAAGATACAGCAAGTACAATATGACATACTGTAGAATACTGTAATCGTCAGACTTTACAAGTCAAAAATTAAATTTTTTACATAAAATTCAATAATAAAATAATAATAAAATCGTATCCCACATCAAAATGAATAATATTGTACTAATAAATTTTTTTATTGATTATTTACTCACTTTTAATTTAAATAAAAACTTATTAAACTATACGCTTGAAGAAGTTAAGCTGCACTTTTTGATAATATTACTTGTATGAGTGCTATTTTATAAAACAAGTCATAAATGTGCCAACGAATTAACAAATAAAAGCTGCCATTTTGTGATTATTTCCAAATAAAACTGAAATCACGTTTGATTTTGCAATAAATCACTATGCGACAATTTTCAAATAGTTGACAAAACATCAACAAAAAATAATTATTAATGTTTTTGAAATTGGTCTTTTACTCAAAAATAAAGTGAACAAATTGGTTAACATACTGCTTCAAAAACCACTTGACATGAAACTGTAAAAAGGAGCATCAAATGCCAATTTTTTCATGTCAGTGCGTTTTATATAAAACTGATAAGTGAAAAAATGCGTAAAAAGTAAATAAAACGGCTCTTAACAAAAAGAAAGTAATAACCAAGGGAGATTAACCAAATGATTTACTAAAGACTCCCGTCTCTCGGATGTCGAATGAAAATCTGCAGCACTGAAAATCAGAATATGTTATTACTCGTGTAGAAAAAAACACAACATGAAAACAGTATATGTAATTGAAACCGAGCCTTAAAAATTAAACCCCAACGATAAAAAAAATATAAATATTATTTTTATATCATTTGACAAAAGCGTCAAAAACTGCCCATATAATTTCGCTTGCATTGCTCCTGGCGCATTCGGCTTCAAAGTCCAATTCAAGCAACTGGCGCACACGTTTTGTTGCTATTTCATAATCTTCATCACTTAATGCTGCAAAACTGTTTTCAAGTACATCCGACGAATGAGCCAAAATTATCAGCGACAACATTCTCTTGTTCAACCTGTGCACATCATTCGTCCAACGGCTTAATACAGCTTCTTGCACTTTCTAAATGAACGAAAAAGAAAAAGAAAAACATGCAACTGCTTTAAAAAGAGAATAAAATTTCGACAATAGCATACCTTGATCAACTTTTGTTTGGCCTCACTGTTTTGTACTGGATGAGTAGTCATGTCAAATAATATAAAATTTCTCTTTTCTGTAGTCAGCACACCTTTCTCCACCAAATTTTTTGCCAATCTTTCGCGAACATTTTTCAACTGGTATCGAAGTTTAAGTGGATTCCAGGATTCTCCTAAGCATTTTCAAACAAACCGTGCACACACTTATTCATTAACCAATTATGCGACATACCGCTCAAATATTCAATCCACGATTGCACAGTTAATGGTGGATCTGTTTCTTTGATGTGCTTCAAAGCTTCATCCAATATAATATCTCCGGTTGGCAAATCTGACATCAACTGAACCTGAATACCACATACACAATGTCAGAATGTTTATGAAAAAAAATATTTCAATCTTTTCATCATTACTTTACGTAAAGCTAAACTTTTCCGACGCATGCCTTTCTTCTCCAATTGTATACGACCACGCAATGCCAGCTCAATTAAAATGCATCCTCGTAAGCCCGGACTTAAGCAGTCATTCCAAAAAGAAGTATAACCCTGGATTAAAAGAAAAGTCAAAATCTTATATTCAACTGTTGAAGACATTTTAAACTATTCACTGTATAAATATATAAATATAAAAAGCAGTATATTATATATATTAGCAGTTAAGATTAATTTTCAAATGAAGCTCTTTCAAGTAATTAACTGCGTTGATTAAATAGTAATTTCATTACTTTATTACGTAATGTAGTTTTAGATGTTAAAACTATCATGCTCGAATAAAATTATGAGATTAAATTTTGAATGCTCAATTTTAAATATTCATAAAAATATCCTAATATTTTTATGTTGGGAAATAAAGACACCTCGTGATCTTTCAAACCAAGTAAAAGAACTTCTTCCATGAGAGTTAAGCGAGTCTCTTTATCACTATTTTCAGAGTCGGATATTTCTGCATCAACGGTTTCGGCATCCGCAGTCCGATTTGCATTTATTGCCTGCTGAACAGCTTGGGTTTTTCGCTGAACTAAGCCTGACGTATTCATATCTATCTTGCACTTGTACAAGCTGAAGAACAAGCAAAAAAATAACAAATAAGAAAAACAAATTCATTTCAGATTACAAGATTACAAATGAAATTGCCTTTATAAAAAGAAAACTCAACTCTTTCCAATACAGCTTGTAATAATAGTCATATCATTGATCTTCATTTAATCAAATAATTTTTCTAATCAAATTCCATGCTTCAAACTGAAACACAATTGTAAATAACCCAAACTGTTTTATTTAGTAACACAAAAATCAATTTGCAAAAAATAAAAACAAAAATACCCCAGTAAAACTGAATTAAACACAATTTAACATTTAGATTAAAAAAACAGATTAAAAATTTACCAGTACAGTGAGAACTCTATTTTAATTAAAATATTTAAAACTTTCATAATATGTACAATTCATCAACCAACATCTAATAAAATACACATTACTATGTTAGAAAAAACTGTTGAAATGTCTGTTCCTTTAAATTAAAACATTTGAAATACAAATTATTCAATATTTCGTTAAATTTATGGAAACTTAGATCTACTTCTGCAGATCCAATTCGTTTCATTAAACAAATCTACAGAAGAACATAACATTAAAATAAGCAGTTATTAAATTGTGGTGAATAAATGAACCACCAAATGAAGAAAAACATACTTAAAAATAAATTTCATTGTGTAATTCTAAATAAACATAAAATTGTTAAACAGTTTCATTTAAAAAAATTTACGCAAAAAACTGTTGAAACACCTATGAATGTAATTATGTCTGTTAAATTTTCAGTTGGTCAAAAGTACAAACTCAGGCCACGCTATTCTATCAAGAAAAAAAAACAAAAAATGGCACTACAGATTTATAAGAGAACTTACACCCATTTACAAAAGTAAGACAAAAGTCAATAAAATAACCATTTCTAAATAACACACATTCAGCTGCATGAAATTTCTACTGAACACTGATGAAAAATTCGTTCGAAGATAAATTTGCGTAATACGAAAACGGAGATAATTTACAATAAACGAATCTTAATATTGGTAATAAAGTACACGTATATCTCTACAACATGGAATATTTATTATATTCCAAACAAGAATTCCAGTTAACACCATTTCTTGTAAGTCAGAATAAAATAAGTTACATGCATGCTAATCATCAAAAATGGAATAACCTTGACTTTCACCTGACAATAATTATTTTAAAAAAATTGAAATATTCACAAACAACTGCCCACACTAATAGCCAATTAAATTCATTTAATGATAAATAAGTTGAGAATAAAAACACTGTAAAAATTTATCATAATTTAACAGTATCAAAACAATAAAATAAGGAAAAATATTATCAGTGAGTATTATATTGTTAGCTACATACCGAAATGAACCAAACATAATTGAACACGTTTTATTAATACAACTTACTTCAAAGAAAGTTTCTAATCAATTGGACGATAAGTTTCATGCTCTTTAAATAATTTTACCGTTTTAAGATAAAATAATTTTACTAGCAGCTGGTGAGTTTATACAGTTTCAAGGTTCAGAGAACGAGTTTTAAAAATTCGAATAACAGAAAAATTAAAATAAACATAGAAAAATTAATAAATAATGAATTACTTCAATAATGCTTTATCAACAGTTGCAAAATGTAAGATCCCAAATTCGTTGGTATGAAGACGAGATGTGTCAAGAATGACTGAGGTATACTGTATAAGTAAATCTTCAAGTACAGTTTATTATAAAATGATGCAATACTGGAAATCATAAATTTTAAAATGAGCTAAATTTATTCGTTTATGTTTTATACTTAAATATAAACGAACATAATGCAAAATAATGCATTTTCCGATAATCGCTAAATTTTATTTTGTGCCTTTAAGTTGAAATATTTTAAAATTTACATTAGAAGCTATAAAATAATAAATAAATAAAACATTAAAATAAAATTTTAAATTAATTATAAAGAATGGAAAGTTAAAACATGAAGCTTTCGATTAACCATAACAAAAATGATTAAATAATAATTATTATAAATATTAATATTTATAATATTTAAAAATAATCTTTAGTGTTTAATTAAAAAAAGCTATTATTCAAATTAAACAATGTTGACTGCAAATATTTTTTTTATAGTACATGATTTCCTTACAGTATAAACAATTACGCAGACATTTAATATGAGTCACATTGTTTTTACAATTGGTATCATTGTTTGTAGCAAAGAATTTTACTAAAAACGAGTCATTTAAGATATTAGCTATGTTACTTTCATCTGCTGTTGTTATTGATAATGGAACTGGGTATGATATTTTCAATTACTTTTGTACAAATGCTTGTCACTTTCATAGAATGATGATTTACAAAATATATTTTTTGCATGTTTCTATTTATTGTTGTAAATTTAGTTTTCGTATATGATATTTTTAATTTTCAGATATTCAAAGATTGGATTTGCTGGCAACACGCATCCAAATTTTATCATCCCAACAGGTATTACAGTTGAATTACCGTTTTAGCATTAAAAAATTTCTTTTTTATTTTTAGTCATCGCATGCCGAAGTCAATCGTATAACATACCTAATACTGGCAGAATGCCGATTGATATGGACTTTTTCATTGGCGACGAGGCTTTGAACGCAACAAATTATTCAATTAGAGTATATATTTAATTTTGTGAATGACATTGAAGCATAATTTTCATTTTGTATTCAGAAATATATTTTCATTTTATTGTCAATATTAGAACACATTTTTAGAATGTCAGTTGTTATTGAACATTGGAAAGTATAATTTTAGTATCCTGTGCGACACGGTGTTGTTGAAGATTGGAACTTGATGGAAAGATTTTTGGAACACAGCATTTTCAAATATCTGCGTATAGAGCCAGAAGATCATAATTTTCTAATGGTAATTATTTATTTCAAGATAGTTTTTATGTTTTATTTTATGTAACGATGTGTTTTATATTTGCATTACTTTTTCAGACTGAATCGCCGTTGAATACACCAGAAAATCGTGAATATTTGGCAGAAGTTATGTTTGAATCGTTTAACGTTCCGGGATTATACATAGCAGTACAAGTAGTGAAATTATCTATATATACAGTTTGCTTTGAAACAAAACAAAAAATATGATTATCATAGGCATTTCTTGCTGTTGCAGCGTCGTGGGTAGGCTGCCCACAAGAAAATCGTTCTTTAACTGCTTTTGTTATTGACATTGGTGACGGCATAACTCACTGTGTACCAGTGGTAAGTGTTTTCTTCATTTTATTTGCTTTTCAATTTAAATTAATATAAGTTGATTTTTAATAAAGAAGTTGGTTATTTCACTTGTTGTTGTTTCAGATTGACGGTTACACACTTGCGTCATGCAGTCGATTTATGCCAATTGCAGGTAGGGAAGTAACTTTTTTCATACAAAATTTGCTGCGTGAACGTGAAACGGGCATTCCACCAGAACAGTCGATGGAAACGGCAAGAAATATTAAAGTATAAATATTGTTTTTTATTTATTATATTTTTCGTTTGGGAAATTTTTTAAATTTCAGGAAAAGTATTGTTATGTGTCGCCGAATATTATGAAAGAATTTTCGAAGTACGATGAAAATTTGTCTAAATTTATAAAAAAATACGAAGGACAACACGCGGTAACTAAGAAACCTTTCAACGTTGAAGTCGGCTACGAGCGTTTTCTTGGCCCTGAGATTTTCTTTTGTCCAGAAGTAAAAGCTAATTTTAAAAAATCCCTTAGTATTTATGATGTAATATTTGTTTTTCGTTTACAAATAGTTTGCGAATGCAGATTATAAGCGATCGCTTTCAGAAGAAGTTGATTTAGCCATTCAACAGTGTCCAATTGATGTCCGTAGGGCACTGTATGGAAATATAGTTCTTAGCGGTGGATCGACAATGTTCAAAGATTTTGATCGTCGAATTGAACGTGACGTCCGACGCTTGGTCAATCAACGACTTCAAATAACTGAAAAACTTTGTGATCATCGTATTACAGTAAGGATAATATTTTGTTTTCAATATTCAACTTGTTTTCACACATATTTTTATCAACAAAAAAAAAATTACAATATTACAGCCGAAACCGGTGACTGTTCGCGTACTGTCTCATCGACTGCAACGTAACGCAGTTTGGTTTGGCGGCAGTGTATTAGCATCATCGGTAATTGTCTTTGAATTAATTGAGCCGTATTAAGCTTCTTTCTTTTTAAATTTTCAGTCGGAATTTGCGATGTCTGTGCACACGAAAAAAGAATACGATGAAATAGGACCATCCATTTGCCGTCGCAACGCGGTGATACGCTAGATCCACTTGCTGCAGCTTGATCGTTTAACTCACATCTATTTCTCTTCTTCATATTGTCCAATGAATTTACAATAACTTATCTTTCTGTGTTGAAACATTTATTAAAAAGAAAACCATACTTGTTTAATTTATCGTTAATTTTTCAATATCACAAAACAGCATTTGATTACAAATTTTTACTTCTTGTTGAATTTTCAATTGGTGTAATGTAACCGGTTTATACTGTATATATTTGCATTGTATAGTAAATAATGTTGTTGATCGGTGCTTTTTTTCTTTTCAAAATGTAAATTGGGCGAATTTTGGTATTTGAAAAGTATTGAAACATTGAGCTTGGAAAAGTGTTTCCATTTCAATGTCACCGTTTAAATATCAACAATGTAAATGGAAAGTATGACATTTGAGATGTGCAAGTACAATAGATTTAACTTTTAAATATTAGCGGCAGTTGAAACAAATTTTTAAAAATAAATTAATTTTCTTTTAATTTATGTAAAAATGTATTTTTGTTTAGTAAATAAAAGTGATAAATTTCTAACAATTTTTGCGTGAGTTGCTAAAGTTGAAAGTTCTGGTAAAATTTGTTCCATCGTGCAACTTTTAATCGTATCTCAGAAAGCAAGAAGCGCCATGTAGATCAGAAAATATCAAAGAACTTTTGAAACAGATAACGTGTTTAAGATGAGGAAATCAAATGAATTCAATTTTAAAATTGTCACATTTATGGAAATGAACGAAAAGCTCATCTTCATGTGTGAATGCTGTTTCAATTGAATGATCGATTTTTTTAAACAGTTTTGCCGACATCAAATTTCAACAGATCGATTTTATTAATTATATTGGGAAAAAATTGCTTTTTCCCTATTTTCACGGTTTTTCAAAGTACTAGTTTAGGAATAATGTTTTTTTCTTCATTTCAATAGAGGCAAATGAATCGGTAAATTTGATATTGATGGGGATGTGATTCTGACAGCTTGGATATTGATTTGAAATATACATTGGAAAAGCTTTCGTGGGCCATTGGGGATCAAAGCTTTCTTCTTCGTTCTTTCTCTTCAATTCAAGCTTTGTTTGTTTTTATTGTTCAACCAACGGTGGTAAATTAGTTAATCTTCGATCGCCTTTTTCATCCTTGAACAATTTCATGTGCAATAGAAAAAAGGTTAAGAAAACTATTGAAATCGTGATGGATGAAGAAAAAAATTATGAATAAGATGACAATTGTTATTGATGTTGTTGTTGTTGTTGTTGTTGTTGCTGCTGTTGTTGTTGATGATGCCTTTTGTTGAAAACATTCAAACAAGCAAAATGCAAAGAATTCAGTCGATTATTGCAAATGCGTTGAAATTAGCATCTGGACTATTGTTGCTTCATTCGGATAGGGTATAAGTTAGTAAATCAGATTTGGCTCTGTATTGATCGGTCGTAATTAGCGTGTCTGGCGATGATCGAAGAACGATTTATTTGCTTAAATTAACTTAAACCATCATCTCAGCAGCTTCGTTAAAGCATAACCGACTGGTCATGGAAGAACGACCGTCGGTTGATACTTCTCAACATTGCCAACAACAAGATGAAGATGATACTTTGATATTAGATAAAACACTCCAAATTGGTAGTCATAACAAAACAACATCGACATCCCAATGGAAACATGTATGTTGTGCATTTAATTTTTATCTTCTTTTATCTAATCGTTAAATTTTTAATAAATGCACCTTGGTTACTATGTTATTTGAAAAATTATAATCTAAACATTTTTTGAAAAAGAATAATAAATTTGACATTTGTTTTTGGTTAAAATGAAATTGTTCATTCAAAAAGGCAAAAACCTAAACACATACAGCGCAATATTTTCATCCTAGTTTAATAAAATAGCATTGCATTAAGAAAAAAACTTTTTTCAAATTAAAGAAAATGATTTTTTTCATTACAAACATATATAAATTAATGAGTGATAGAAGCCAAATACTGATTGATCATTTTATCAGAAATACTCAATTACGAAGGAAAATTCCAACAACTATTTGCTAATCTATTATAGCGTTGGCAGTGAAGTTTGATTTTTTTTTTACTTTGAAGCATATCTATTGTTTTCTTTTATTTAATCGCATTCAATAATTGCAGTCATAATAGCACGTACAAAATTAATCTATCTCAAAGAAAAACAACAACAACAATCATAACAATAAATGAATATCATTAGTACAGAATGAAGAACAAGTGAACAGCAATTCAAAATAAGAATCGTATTTTGTGAACGTTTTTAAGAAATAAATATATTAGTTCAGCTAAATAGAAACAAATAAATTTTCAGATACTTCCAATTAAAGAATAACATTATTACTATGTGAAGAAAAATATCACGAGTTGTAAAGTTTGTAAAAATCTGCTTACTAACATTAAAAACATGCTGAAAAAGCTTAATCGCAGTAATGCGGTATTTGTAACTAAAAATAGCAAATGGAATAAATTTGCACTCACTTTTCACTGCAGCAGACGAACGGAAAACAAATCTTAATTTGCGATGCATTATTTTCAATGAGCTGTTCAAAGTGTTACTGCTGTGCATATTCGAATTAAGTTTAGTTTTTTTTATTTATTGACAAGAAATTAACTTTCTATTATGATGAACTTTTCATAGATTTTGACAAACCAGAATTAATCCCTCTATTTACAAAAAGTATTCAGATCATTAACTACAGATCCTGTCTTTTAACACTTAAACAAGTACAGTATAGGTAAACAAATAAAACTAATCAAGAATCAATATTATAAAATGCAACTTGTTATTAATATTCTATATCACTTACTCAAAAATGCACACAAAAAAATACAAAAAATTATATGTATATAATTTAAACGATTTTATTAAACTTGTGATATGGCATTCAGATTTTAAATATTAAATTTAATAACAAATTGATTAAAACCGTTTACATAATGCATTGCAATTAAATTGCAATACTTATCATATTTATCAATTTTAGTACTTTTACTTAATTTTGCCGCATGCCAGCCTGATTATTGTGTCTTTCCTTTACACTTTGATTGGTGCTTTTGTATTCATGAAGCTGGAACAACCGCACATAAGACATTTGTACAACCAAAAGATGATTCAGATGAAAGCAGATAAAGATTTACTTTTGGAACGCTTGATTGAAATGAGTCGGGCAAAGAGTTCGATGGATGAGGGTCAAACTGAATTCCGCAATTTTGTGCGCAGCATCTACTCAATGCATAAATGGAATCGTTGGAGGAACACGGAAAATGATCGCTACGCTAGAATTGTACTACAGCCTAACGAAATCAGTTTAAATGAACTAATACATCCTGGTCAAGAATGGAATTTTGCTGCTGCTTTGTTTTTCGTGCTGACAACGCTAACTACAATAGGTATATTCATATTTGTACTGACTGCTTATGTCTAGTAAATGCAATCACCAACTGATCAGTTCTATCAGTGAATTTATTCTCTTCTAATATAGAAAAAAAATTTCTTTTTTGCATTTTATCTAATGCTTATTTTAATTTTAAAAGCTAAATGCTAAAATAAATATTTAATTATAAAATGAATGAAATATTTATTAGTTTTAAATTTGCATTTCAATGCTCGAAAATGCAAATTTCTGAAAATGATTGATAACAGTAGTACGTACTAAAACTGTTTTGCTAAAAGCAAATATTTGAGTGATATAATACTCAATTATGCATCATTGGATGCAAGCATCCACAATTGCTGATGTAAATTGTAAATTTATTTTCTAAAGAAAAGTGTTTCTAAAGAAATTCGATATTTTCTAATCTATCAGCTACCTTTCTATGTACAGATTAAATTACTTAAGTTGATGGGCTATGGATTTATAAAACTGCAAGCTCATTAGACTTTTTCATGTGGCGTCAATTAAATTAGAATTGATGATGAAAACAGATAACAGCTTGTCAATCATACTATGTCAAGTGTATGTATTTTTCCTTATCTTATCTATTAGCGCATTTTATAAGTTTGGCTTTAAATTAAAAAAATAATTTCAACAATATCAGTTAACAGCTTGCAAGCATTAATCAATTATATATATATATATTCATGTATTTTACATGTATCTAATGCAGAAAAAAGATTATTATTATAACTTGAACTGAATTAAATGAAATTCCAAAAATTTTTACTTTCATACATATAGATGGGTTTTTCTTTTAAAATATAGAAATACAGTGCACTTTTTATCATATCAAAAAGTTATTTTCATATTATTACGATCTTTTGGGAATTATAACTATGAAAATTAATTTACTAGGAATCTTTTTATGAACAATTTGTCCATTACTAACGTATGGAATAACTGCTATTTAAGTATAAATATAAGTGAAATAAAAATGCAAAATTAGCAATAAAAATAACAATAGCTTTTTTGATTTATTTTCAAACAACATATTACAATATTTTACTTTTACTTTTATTAGTTTGGTCATCCAAATAACAGATTTTATTTCTTTACATTAAAGACGTTTTAGCTATTTACATTATTACGGTAAAATGAATTCTGAATATAAAATAAACTCAAAGTAATTTAGCTTTTATACGTATAATAAGATATCTTGATGTTAACATACTGCATTGTGTGCATCTTAAAAATTTGATCTTAAAATGTAGGTGTATTCCATTTTGGATTTTCAGATTATCTTGAGTTACAGCTATGCATTTCCAAAATATTTTACTGATTTGGATTATCACTGTATCTATTTTATAATTTCTACTTTTTGGCAATGGATAACTTTTAGGGAATATTTATAACCAAATTCATCGTGTTAGTAGTTCTCTAATACACGAGGGGACAATATTCTTTTCGTTTCTTTTAACTTTTTCAATCAATTTTCTTTTTCAGTTATTAAAAATGTAATCCATTTAAAAATTGAAAGAAATACCTTTGCTTGATACCTTAGTTTTTACTAATAAAACTGCTAATCGTAACATGCTGAACTGCTTATTTATAGGATATGGTGATGTTACTCCCTTGACCAAAGAAGGTCGAATATTTTGCATATGCTATTGCATTGTTGGAATTCCTCTGTTCTTAGTCACAACAGCTAATACTGCAAAATTTCTCTCTTCTGGAGTCTACTACCTTTATGTTCGTTACATTCTAATTAAGGAAAAACTACTAAAAACGAGCGGCTGCTGGTGGAGTAAAAGAGTAGAATACGTGCATAATGATGATAGAGACAATGAAAAAATATTATTAAGTGATCTGAAAAAAATACAATATGTGAGATTGTCTGCACCTGCAATTTTGTTAATTGTATTTGGGTATTGCATTTTGGGTGCAGCTTTAATGCAGCAAATAGAACCTTGGGCCTTTATCGACTCTTTATACTTCACAACAATCAGCATTCTTACTGTCGGCTTTGGCGATATTGTTCCAACTGCTTTTCACTCATTATATATTCCTGTTGTGTATATACTTTTTGGGTTGGTGATTACCACAATGGCAGTCGATACTGTAGGCGTTCAATACGTGCAACGAATTCACCAGTTTGGTCGGAGCATGACAAACGCTGATTATATACATCTTTTACGTCGAATGAAAATGCGAAAGTTTGAATCTGATGAAATCAATACGTTACCCCAAACGGATATGATGGCAAAAATACCTACAGGTAACAGAGCCAGATAAACCTTTTAGTAGGATACTTTGTTGAAATATTAATATAACTTTTTACGCCTGCTGCTTAGCAGCATACAGTATTTCACAGTTTACTTTTATAGATTCTAGTCCAAGTTCAAAAAGACGTTCAATAACCGGTATGCATATGCAATCAAATATAAATTTGATTTAAAAGGATTTCCTTTTTTGTTTAAAATTTACAATTCATTTTTATAGATCCACTGTCAGTTCAAGTCATCAATGTCACTCCTTATTCAATTAAACTCAAATGGGATGAAGGACTAGAACAGCGCCCAGACGAAGAATACATACTCAAATACAGAGCAAAGTAAGTAATTGCATTGTAATCGTTGCATAATTGTAGTTGTGTGTACAGTACAGTGATAACACAGAGCATCGTAGAAATCTGAACTGCATCTTTATCAAGTTGTTAAACTGTCCTGAATGTGATATGTAGTACAAACCATCTGAAAATAACATAAAAATGCATAAACATGTACAATTGTAGAGGCACTTTTAGTCTGGCGGATCACAAACAAAAAAGGCAATATTCATTGTCTTTAAGTGATCGTGAGTACGAGATAAATAATCTTCGTTCATTCACAGTCTACTCAATTACAATTAGCAGAACTTACAAAAAGCAAGAAGCAACAAAAAGAAATTTAGTAGTAATTACTGGTAATCACTCATATAATGCACAATCTTCCTTGAAGTAATCGCAGCTTAATTTTAGAGCCTGAAAGTTCCCCACAAGATTTGGCGATTGCTGAAGTTAATCAAGATTCTATTCTGCTCAGCTGGAAACCTCCATTTAAAAATAAACATCTTGTTAAGGTAAATAACAAGCTTGTTAAGCATCACTTGTTAAGCTAAACCGCTACGACTGCAGACTGATTTTTAAGGCATATGCTATTTATTGTACCACTGATGTTGAGTTGCCATACGAAGGTTGGAGAAAAATTCTTGTACCACCAAACGTATTTACCTGCACAATTAACGACATAAATGACATCAGCAATTGTTTTTTTTCCATGTGCAGTGTTTATGATACATATCATTCCCCACTGTCAAAGCCTGTGTCAGTTGTGCTATCAAACACGTCTAAAATCACAGAGATTGATTAAGAATGTACAACATTATAAAAGGTTTTTTGTTAATATATTATTGATGAATTCATTTTGTTTTCGAAATTATATTGCTATTATAATAAAATTTATTCTTTAACTCAGAAGTGCTTTATTCTGTTTTTCAACGAAAACAGCAGAATGTTTATTCAATTTAATCACTATAAAAACGCCTTCTCGATATCAAAAATTTTTTGATAAAAGTGCAGTAAAATTTATTTAAAAAAATAATAATAAATTAATTAAGCAAGCAAAATGGAAGATAGAATTCAAACGTCATTGTTGTGGATCTTTCTATTTTGAATGGATTTTTAAATTTCAAAATTCTTAATAATCAGATTGTGAACGTTTCTGATAAAAGTATTGCAAAGCAATTATATTTTTTTTCGTTGAGTGGCTGTTAGCAATAATTCATCTAAAAGCTTGTCGAAATGACACATTCCAAAAATTGTAACCAGCTGCAAATCTTCAACAAACTGTTGTGACATTGCCTGAAGAGGTGGAAGCAGTAACAGCAGGTTTCCAAAACGTAAGGGATCTTTCTTGCAGTTCTCTGCGCAGTACGTTTGAAGTCCAATTAAAACTTTACTTCGAAGATCTTTCACTTCATTTTTTGAATGAAGACCAGTAATATCTATAAAAGTAATTAATGTGTTGTTAACTTCGACTTTTTTATTAATTAAATTACTTTGATTGAAAAATAATAGCGCTTTAATGCATGCATATTCCGTATCATCTGGGTTTAGCTCACGCATTGGTTCCACCAGCTCGTCCAATACTCGGAGTAAAACATGGCTGCAATATTTCATATAAAGAAATGAACTAAACCAAACTGGGTAAAATGGAAAAGTTATGCACAACTTAATTTACATTTCAGATGCTTTAACTCTTACTATGATTAATAGTCTTTAACTGTGCTAAAAAAAATTGATATTCATAATTAAAAACAGAAGTTTTTCAGTTAAAAGAAGGACTGCAATAAATGAGGGGAGGAAAAGAAGAAAACAAAATACACACTTAACATCCGGTAAATGACTGGAATGCCCTCGTGGAATGCATGCATCATTGCTTAACAAGAGCATATCTTTAAAAGGAAGAGAACGTCTTGCTACCCCTAAAAGCAAATGTTCTGCTGCGTATGCACGCAATAAAACAACCTGAATATGTAATGCATATATTTATATTAGTGAACCTTTTAAATATACCTGATCTTCTAGTGCCAACGCTTGAAAAGGTGGAAGAGCTTTGGCCCAGTCGACCAATAATAAAAGCTGTTGCTTTATTGCTTCACCAATGTCAGTAAGCGTAGCTAACTTTGAAACAGAATCCAATTTCTCATCCGCACCTGCGTGTGATGCGTTTGTAATAACACTAACTCTTACGGGCGATGATTTTTTTTCTGCTTCCATAAGCATTGAAAAAAATCCCACCCAATGCTGTGCTGCACTGTCAACTTTTCCTTCTTGAATGTGACGTTTAATTTGATCACGTTCATTTTGTACTGCTAAAATTGATAAAAATGATATTTCGACACAAAATTGACATTTATTTTAAGCATGAAAAAATTTTAAACAGACATTTTAATAAAATAAAGCTGGTAAAATTAAAACTCATCTATTTCTATAAAAATAAAACTGTCTAAGGGACCTTCTTTTCTCATTCCTGCTGCAAGACATTTTTGAAATCTGCAGTGACGGCATGAGTTTCGTTTGTCGCGGTCAATAACACATTTTTGATCAAAGCGACAAACGTAGTGCTGCTTTTTTCGCACTGTTCGACGAAAAAATCCCTTGCAACCATCACAGCTATTTGTTCCATAGTGTCGACCTGTTGCTCGATCTTTGCATATTACGCAAGTAGCGCAGCTGCTGTCTGAGGATGCAAGTATTTAAATGTAAAAAATAATTATTTATTAAAAAATTTTTTACTAGAATTCTTGGCTAGAACATTGTCTGCTTTTTCAGAATTTGTTTCTGATGAAATAATGTGACCGATCGGCAAAGCTTCTGCTGGTAATGGAATTGATGGGATCATAAAAGTTGGTGGATGAAATGCACGCTGGCCTTGTACAGCAGCAAAAGCTTGTGGACCGTATAAATCACGATAACCAAAATTTGCAAGAAATTCTAAAAATTATTTGAAAATAGCCACTAACAATGTATTAACATCAAAATGCTGTTTTTGCATAAATTTTTGGCACTTTTGAACAATAGCAAAATTAAATAATAAAATCAATTACCTGCGTAAGTATAATATGAAATTGAACAATATTGAATTACATATTGTGCCATGTGGGTGAATTTTCAAACAGGATAACAAGCATTTTAAAAGTTAACTGAAAAATGATCAAAACAGTGCCAAGTGGATAAACAAAACTTTTTTTGTCATTGCATCTTTCCCAAAAGCATCAAGCATTTAGTTTAATAGTGCATTTGTCCTTGAGTTTCATATCATGAAAAATGCTACTTTTAATTTGCTGACATGAAAGTAATTATTTGGAGATAAAATGAAATTTGCTTAAAACAATGAAAACTGACTTGTTTACTATTTCTCATAAACTTTGCTGACGTTGATTTGTCTAGTCATTTCTTAGCAACTAGCCGCACAGTACTTTTGAAACTTCCAACTCACAGACAAACAGTTCATAATGTTTTCGTCAATAATTTTATAAAACTGAATTCATTTTTTAACTTTAACACATATTACAGCATTGTAGACTCAGCTATCATAACCATGCATCAAGGGAATTAATTGTCAACGTGTATTTGTTGCAAACGCCTTTTTAAAATACAAATAGCATTCCCTTGCATTGACTAAAAATTAAAATATTTCAATAAAATAAATAAAATAGCTTTATATTTTAAAATGAAAATGAATGCAACACAAAAAGTTTTTTATATGTTTTAAAGTATTAATGCTTTCCTTGTGTGATTCCCTACTGATCCTTTTCAATGTTGACATAAAGATATTTGGTCAATGTAAACAACAGCTTAATTAAACAATTTTTAATGCATCAGTTATAAAAGCATGCAATTCTGAAATCCTGAAATTTTATTGCATTCACAGAACAAAAAAATTACTGTAAGATTAAATTGAAATTCACAATAAATTAACATAAAGAAATGCTGACATACCCATATCTTAATTTGGATGCAAGGAAAATTATTTCAAAGGTTTACTGTTCAAAATTATAGTGAAGTTAACAATGCTGATGCATTTGTAAGCATCATTTTTAGGTGACGAATTGCACAGAAGAAGCCAATGCCATTTATGTTTTACTATGATAACAACTGCCAAATGATAATAATACTGTCACTTCATTAATAGCTCGAACGTTTCTGGTCAATGGCTACACGTAAACAAGTGTTTGAATTTTTTTGTTCTTGAAATTATAAAAGATTACTTTTTTGAAAAATAAGTTTCTCTGATTTCAAAGCTTTTATCTAACTCTGCAAACAGTGGTTGTTTACAATGGCAGAAAGTTTTGAAATAGATAGGAAAACTTCTGCAACATATCTTATTTTGTAAGTTAATAAATTAGATACATCAGATAATTATATCACTTGTCAACTTTGATGATTGACTGACAAAGCATTGTTAACTACATAAACAATAACGCCTGCAGAAGTTAGTGGTTTACTGTCTTTGGAGATAAAAACTCGCTATTTCATTGCAAACAGCTCATAGCTGAAGCACTTTATTTGCATATATTACCGCTAGACAAGCAAGATCAAGATAAACATGACGTCATGCTAGCAAAATAAAAATGCAATGCAAAATTTGTAGCGCGCAACAACTACATAAATGCAAACAAAGTTCAAGATCTGAAAACTAAGTGAACAAATTAGAACAGGCAAATTATTGTTATTGCTGAAAAGCATTTAAATTTTCATTAGCAATATTTCATTAAAGAAAATTTTTACAAAGCTAAAAAGTCGAAAGTTAAAAAAGAATGACCGTTATTAGTTTTAAAAATAATACACATACATGTATTGGCATTATTTTGCAAATAAACACGATATTGATTTTTGCTTTTTTTATCGATGTAAAATAATCATGCATAAATTACATAATTTATGCAATGTAATATGAGTAGTTGTTACTGAAATGATGTGCAATATTTAATATATATATTTCTACTTGAGTTTGCGATAATGGAAAACTTTACGGCTATTTATGAATTTAATCTTGTAAAAGCATGCTAGTTTAAGTTACAAGAAATGAATTTTGAAAGTTTTCTGATCAATTTTAATGGAAATTATTCAAGCTTTATTTCAAATGGTTAATACCACATCAAATCACACTGCTAATAAAACAGATCAAGTGTGCGTGCACTGGCAAACTGAGATCAATGCCAATACTTTTCAAAAAGTAAAAAAGCAATAAATATTAATTTGACAAATAATATTTGCAGTTGATAACATTTTTTAAATTCCGTTCAGGTTTAATGAATTGCATTCAATCATTATAAATTGCAAAGCTTTTTTTATTTATTTATAGCATTGGAATGTGGTAGTTTTGTAAATTTCATGCAAAATGTATTAGCAGAGAATGGTGAAAAAGTGAATTCGAATAAATGCAAACAAAAGTTTCAAGTGGGTGTACTTGATAACTAATTATTTTAAATGAATGGGTTAGAATGTAAGTAAATGAGTTCATTAACCATAAAATAGAATAAGCAAATAAATATACAAGAGAAATAGTTATAAAAAACGTTTCAAAAATATACATGGATGAATTTTAATAACAGTGACTTATTCAGATGGATTTTTTAAGGTATGAGAAGCTTTTATTTCTTTTCCTGGACTAGCTAACATCATTCTCCATTGTTCTGCACAGGATTTCTCTTCTGCAATTTTGCTTAAAATTACTTCGCCAATTACTGATGATGGACAGTTCGGTCGTAGAGCGTCCATAACTGACACTACCAAACTCGTATTTTCCAAATCTTCTTCACCAACTGACACCAAGAACATAACAGCTTCTCTAAACACAGGGTTGCAAGTGTTCTTCAACGTTCTAGTTTGCTTCGACTGTGTCACTTGGTTTTGGTTCAATGTAATACGTACATATGGATCTGAAATCAATTTGAACAATTATATCAATGCTTAATTCCTTTATAACACTTGAAAGAATAAAAAAAAAATTAATAATACAAATCTCATTTTGAAATCATCTAATTAAATAGCATATTCATTG
Organism: Trichinella papuae; assembly: GCA_001447755.1. NCBI lineage: Eukaryota > Metazoa > Nematoda > Enoplea > Trichinellida > Trichinellidae > Trichinella > Trichinella papuae. Next base: position 39,054 of record JYDO01000210.1, on the reverse strand, counting down.
CATGGCGCAACATTTGATGGCTTGTTGTATTCACTTAAAGAAAGCTTGATCAATAAATTTATTTTCAATTTATAGCTGTCATGGAATTGATTTGCCTGATCATTATCTCTCATATTAGTTTTTATACAGTAAACATTTTTTGTTTCCCCCAAAATCACTGATAAAAATTTATTTGTCAAACTTTCATTTTTGAATTACACTCCGCTGACTATGCAAATCTATGCTGCTAACAAAGATAATCAACCAAATTGGAATTAAAAGAGGCATCTGATTTGGCGGACAATTTGTTGCAATTGTTCATAAAAGTGCACTCGGTTCTCAACAATTTTATCCTTTATACAAATCAAATTTTCACTGGCATATTTTACTTTAAATTTAACTAATTTAAAGCCAAATCGATATTGCAAAAGTCTTTGCTGCACAGATCAAAAATAAACACTGAATGACTGTTAAATAACAAAAAATGTAATAATTGTTATTATTATTATTATTATTAGAAACTAAAAGTAAAAATTTAAAGTATCTTTAAAATATATTGTAAGATGTTATCTGCGCTTCTATGAAATAATAAATGTTTTTCAATATCTTTCACTTTTGACAAATGCAGCTTATCTATCTACCTTGAATGCAACAAAACAGGTTTATGTTAATGTAATACTGCATAAAAGAAATTACAATGGCCATTTGTTTCAAAAATGAAATACAATTAAACAAATAAAATTATGTTGAAGTTAATTTACTTGCATAAGTTTTCATCAAAATTATTAATAGAATTTTATTAGAATTTACAAGTAAACAATAAAAGTGTAGATTGCTTTCAATTTACATCAAAAATAGCTTTGTTAGCTTTTATTGAAAATATTTGCATATCACATGTACAATGAAATAAGTTTCTAATTTCGAGAAAGCTTATCAGCCACAATAGAAGGCATTTTTCGATGATCAGTATTTATCAGTAACAAACGGCGCACTTTATGCAAATTTATTAACAAATTAAGGTCTGACGCAAGAAATTAATTCACATTTTACGAAAATGGTGTGAATGATGCACGTTCGCTTTGAATTTTGGTGGATCGACTTGTTAAGCAATTTTCCTTTTACTTATGCAGCATAATATTGAACATCATAAATGTTGGTAAGTAAATTTTACTTTATTTTTTTTGCTGTTTAAACTTTTATTATTACAATGTCTTGTTCAACAATTTTTTATCGTAGTTGGTTGTCTTAATTAGTCATATCCAAATAAAATAAAGGATGAATAAAAAGATAGGCACCTTGAAAACATTCAGCACCGCGTTAATGCGATTCAACATTGTTTCTGTTAAATATGCGAATGTTGTTGAAAAATTATTTCAGTATACAACTAATGAAAGCTAAGTAGTACGTGAAGAAATACTCCCACCTAATTATTGAACGCGCAGTTGTTCATGTACATTTTCTTGGCAAGCAATTTCAAGCGTTCCTTTTTTTATTGATTAAAGTCTTAATAGCTCTTAACAGTTTGCGTAGTTTGGATGGTTAAAAGATAATTTATTAGCTCCATACTTGATGTTTAGCCCTAATGAATGAAATCTATTGATTTATTACCTCATAAAATATCTAAATTAATGCCAAGTTCAGCTAGATAAAAGAATATTTTAAAAAGTTTTGCCGACTGCTCTGTACATTACTGAAACATTTTAATGAATAAGCATCATATTTATTTGCTTTTTGTCTTATTCACCATATGCAAATAAAAGCAATTTAAATCAAAACAAGAGTAGAGATATTTATAGCTTTTTCGTTGCGCAATTTTTGGAGATTTATGAGGGTACACAGTTGGAAAGTTGATATGTATATATATATATATATATGTGTGTGTGTGTGCGTGTGTGTGTGTGCGTGTGTGTGTGTATCCAGTCCTCAACGAACTTTTCATTTATAAACATCGTTTTTATGATTAAATGAAGGTTATTATCAACCTGATTACGACAAATAAATAGATCTTTTGAAAATTTAGAACATTTCGAAGAAAATAACGATATAATTTTTAAATTACACATGAAATTGTTGTAAAATTATGATGCTACAGTAATGCTAAGTTAGGAAGTCTCGTTTCACTGTGACCTGCAAGCAAACGGACAGCGCAAACTATTGAGCAAACATTGAAAATTTAATTTGCAAGATTTGATTCGATTCAATCTAAATTTCGTAACGAAATTGATTTTGTGCAGCGCTTCCTTGCCACAGAATTACAAAGGCAATATGGCTATTTGCAGTTATGTTGACATGTATTTCAAACACTAAGTAAACTATATTAAACTGAGCTAAATAATGGCAGCCGCATCCGTTGGATAATAATAATATTAACTAAAAATTATTAAATTTCACCCAATAATGCTTTTCTCATATGCAGTACTTTATTAAAAAACATTTTTCTGACATGTAAAATTCAGTCATTTATAACTGCCAAATAAATTAAAGCATTCTTCATAAAATTTCACCACTGCATTTAATCATTTATGGCATTAAACAAAATTGATTTCAAAAGCAACAACAGAATATTCTTTATACGTGTTCTAATTAGTTAAAAATTATTTTTAAAATGCACAATCATTTCTTTATGCTTATCTTCATTATTATGCACATTTAAATTAAAATGTTCAATTAAATCTTAGCAAAATTGAAAGTAAGCATTAAGGTTATCAGTTTAATATTTAACTTCACTAACACTGTATTTCTTTTACAACGCTTAAATAATATATAAGTGATTAAGAAAAATCAATTATTTAGATTGTGGATTGTTTCTCCATTGCGTAGTGCTTTATATTGTTCAATTCAAACAATTCGAAGACAAGATATTTATAAACTGAAGCTAAAAAAGCAAAATAGCAAATTTATAGTTTGTGCATAAGATCAGCTTAATTCGATTTCATTTTTTTTGTTAAAGCAAATATTTAATTAATAAAATAATAAATTCAAGCAATTCTTTGCGCCTTTTATGTCATTGTTTTTGTTATAACAAAAGAAATTATCTGATTTGCTAAAAACTATACTTATTTCTTTGTTGGCATTTGAAATGCTTGCTTTTTTCATTTGCATGAAAAGTAAAGATCATGAAACGAACGTTTTATAATTATTGATTAATGACAGTCATTATGCAAAATAGAAAGCAAACATAATTTAAATGCTACTAGAAATTATTTGAAATACTTTCACATTTATCTTTCTATAACTATTATTTAGTACGCATCAATATTTTATTAATTAGAATGCATTTTATATTTTTAACCTGCTTAGCTAAGTGGAAAACTGAAAATTATTAAAATACTGTATAACTGCACATGCAAATAAATCAAAGCAAAATTTTCTATAAAATTTATTGTATACCTGGGGGTCCATAGATTCCATACTTGGGCAAGTCGTCAATTTTTGCTATGTTAATTGTTAACCGACGCGCACTTGCTTCTAAAGTGATTCCGAGGTGAATACGGCCAAGTTTCTATAATTAAATAGAAATTACAATGAACAAAGCAAAAATTTATCTAAAAATAATTATAAAACTATGGGGCGTACAATCTGATGTTAGCTAAAATCAAACAGACGCAGCAATTAAGACAAATTGTGCAAGTGTATGAAAAATAATTCGAAATTAATGAAATTACTTATTTAGTTCAATTTAAAACTGCCTTAGTCAAGGAAAATGCATTACCTTGTGCTATTTTACACTTTCTTCTTTTCTAACTTTCCATTTTACCTATACATGTGTGTGTGTGTGTGTGTGACTAACATATTTTTGAAAAAACAAAAAAGAACATTAACGTGGAAAGCTGCAAAGAAAAACAATTAGCAGATAAATTTAGAATATTAATAAGAAACAGCTTTTTTATGTGAATGCTTGAGATAAACATTAAGCATGGAGAAAAATGTATTGCTGAAATAATTTTGATGTATTGATTTTTAAATTTTCAATCATGTCTTTTAATAAAGAGCACTGATTGTTTTCGTTCATCAATACAGTGTTATAGAACTGCTTTTCCGGCAAAATTTAATAAAGTGCAATTATAATGAATAAGCTTTGAAGCAATTGAAAATAAGATGAAAAACGGAGTGCACATCTGCATTGCATTTTTTGGAAAACAGTATACAAATTTAAGACAGGAAAGCCTAGAGCTTACGTAGTCATGATGCAACAATTAGTATCATCAATAGCTCTTTGAAAACTAATTCATTTTCATCAAATAAAATGAAATTGAAAAGCATGTGTGCATAAAGAAACTGCTTCCAGTGTGAAGGGCAAATCGATTAGCTTCAATTTTTTTGTCTCTCTATTTATTATCTCTTATCTTTCCTTGGCTCACTTTGACTGCCATTGCTGAAGATATATAGTCTCATTTGAAAATAAGTGACACGGTTCTTCAGTTTGGATTGTTGATTTGCTTAAGAGTTTTTCAGTTATGAAATTTAAAAAGTCCATTGTATGCTAAACTTGCCGCGTAGAGAATTTTAAATCGGCAAAATGAGCTTATTTTTTCTAAAAGATTTCATTAATTTCTAATCTACTCTTTGATTTAACGTCATAAAACAACTTATTACGTAACATTCAACAATTAATAAACAAAAATTAGACTTTATCTTATTTATTCTCTTCTCTTATAACTTTATTACATTGAAAAAAAATTAACGTAGAGAAGTAAGCTTTCCAACGTCACTGCAAACTTCAGTACTAAATAAAACTTATGCTGACTGTTCATGGCATGCTTCTGTCACAATGATATCAATCACATGCTCACATAATAAAAAAAACACAAAGCAAAATATTGTGCAACAAATATTTTTTTATTACAGATAAAAATCTTGTCATGATTTTCTCTGAAGGCATTATCTGTACAAGTTTAATATTAGTTATATGCTTATGCTGGTGTCGCAAAATAATACAATTTAGATTTACTAAACAGATAAAGTACCATACAAGATATACAAGTATATTAAAAGTATCCATGAAGGGTGAAAATTTACTATGGAAATGGCCCTGCAGATTTATTTGACTGAGAGATGATGTTTGAGCTAATTAGTTGTGTTTAAAAATAATCAGGGCAGACTTTTATTTTCATGGAAAAAACAGCTTTAGCTATAAGTAAAAAACAGTTATACGCGCTATTTTTTGTTTATATAAAAAGTATTCATATGCCAATCAAGTGGTTGACAGTTTCAAGCTAATTTTAAATTGGTAATTATTCAAGGTTGAGAGGAAAGCTTCCTTCAGTTTCAGCAGGTAATCCTAGTTTAGAAAATGGTAAGCAATCGATCCAATGTTAGAAAATTAAAGTTTTCCAGAGTAAGTCGTGACATTTTTTCGGCGCATTGAACATTGACGTAATTCACTGAATCTCATTGGGAAAAAATGCATCACTATAATGGAACTTCAGAAAATTCAAGATTTTCAAAAAAACGCAAAACAACTTTAGCAAATCATTGCAATCAACATATTACAATTTCTTTTCCGCATTGTGTAAAATTTAAAGAGATTATTTCGCTAATTGCTCTACAGCAGCACCTTAAACTACTCTATTTAATTTTATCTTCATAACTATTGTAACAAGAAATTGATAATTTCATCTCTAATGTCGATTGTTTATTAACCTTTCCTGTGCTTATTATTTTTGAAGAATACACTAAATTTAAACTGAAACTGTGAAAGTAGATGATGTAATGCAAGTTTTTCAAGTCAAAAACGTGCTTGAAACGAAAACAAGGAAAGCGGATATAACGTAAACTGAAGCGGATATCAATTTTGTTTTTGTGTAGTTTCTTAAGCAAGAACGACTGTCGATCTAGAGTAATATATTTTATCTGTGCTTTTATTTTATGAAGGTTAAATACATCAATTCGGATAAATATTGAAATTTTAAAGCAAATTAATTTACTGTGAAGAAATCAATCTCAAGCTGCATTGGCATTGACATGAAAATGTAAAGCATATTCTGAACTCTAAACTGCCCCTCCCACACTCGTTCTCTTGTCGCTAGTTTATTTATATTTTGACAATGACCACCTCGAGGGAGCTATTTATCAGCATCATCTTACCCACACCAGGCATAAAAATAACGGTCAGAAGAGATCGATGAAACTTTGCTTTTTAGAATATTGCAGATTTTTTGCATTAAAATAACTCAGAAATTTCTTTTCACTGTCAATTTTGAATCCAATAACATCCGCCAAAACATTTTTGCATAAAAATATTTATAGCAAAATTACCTTGACTTGCTTCGGTGATAGATTGCGTATAAAATGAATTTCTTGTTTTGACCAAAGCTGAGGTACAGCATGAAGTGGAAGCTTCACTTCACCAATAACGCGATCGTTGTGGAACTGCTTTGTTGCGTGATTGCAAAGCCTAATTTCAACAGATTTTGTTTTAATATCATCTTCTGTGATATTGACAAAAAAAAACTCCTCATTGTAAACGGCATCTTTAGCATGCTTGATTAGTCGGCGACTTCGCTGTTTTTGCTGCTTGCCAGGTGAAAGAAAAATTTTCAGGAACGTATTCAATACAATGTCACGCTTAGTCGGCAATATAAGACCCTCAGCTTTTATCACAAGTACCCGTAGACGTTTTCGAACTGGAAAATATTGAATAGAAAAATGAAGAAAACCAAAGCCACTGGAGAAACTTGTTCCTTCTTTAGAAAGCAAGCCTGGCCAAGAGCCCCTTTTAGCTTCTTGCCCTACTGGAGTAACAATTCGCTGCTTAGCAATGTCAGGTACACTGGATGACGCGGGTGGGGTTTTACCATAAATAGGGCGAATTTCTATACTGCTTGCATTACGTGATACTTTTCTAGAAGTCGCCAGTTTAGTACTAGACTTTTTGTGCAATAAATGTGCAGATGTATGTGATTCATTATCATCAGCTTTTGCTTGCCTGCTTTTGCTCGACGAGAGAGAACATTTATCAAAAAAGCTTTCCAAACTTTCACTATCGATTGACGGTTTTCTGGTACTGACCATTTTTGAAGCATGAAGTACGTTAGATGCACTGTGGCGTCTTTCTGCCTCGTTTGGAGGTTTGAGAAAATCTTCTGCATTGTGAGTTCCATATCGAGGACTTAGAGACAACTCTACACTACGTCTAGATATCTGGGGTATCGGAGCGGTAGGAAGAATTCTACTGCGTCGGCGGCTGGAATGTATAGTCAAAAAATTTGTCGCGTCACCGGTCGAACTTGGTGTAGATGAATCACAAATGTCACTGCTGTATAATTCGTCTGTTAGCTGAGATTCCTTTGAAGGATAGCTGTCATCTTCACTGTCTATGACAGATTCTTTTAAATCATTTGCTATGCAGACAGGTGTTGGTGGCAAAAGCCTTTTAGAGCTTTTTCTTCTTACTGGTAGAATATTAAGTCTGTTTCCATTGTCAGAAGCACAATCACTTTCAGACTTTGAAAAGTACTCTGAATTGTCTGCATGCGATTTTTGCAACTTCATACTATTATCATCACTATCTAATGATAAATTGATTCTTGGCTTGACTTGGGTGAGTTTGGTTGAAGATGATGCTTGACCCGCATCTGCAGCATTTCCAGTAGAATGCCGATAGCGTCCGTTATTGTTAGAAGCTACATACAAATGCTGATCACGAGGTGGAATTGACTGACAATTTTTGGATTCTCGAAACATGGATTCCGGTTGCAGTGGACAACGTGCTGACAATGGCATGTGCTTTACCAACCGTGAATAAACAAACCAATGATCAACACCAACGCATCGACTACACAAATGACAGATTTACCATTCACTTACTACTTTGACGATCGCTTTTCACCCAGTGCAAACCAAATAGCATAACGTGCTAAGAGATTGGTTAGCTTCAGCCAGTGACGTCTATCTGGTTCTATAGTTCGATTTGAATCGTCATTTACCGAACGGCATCATCAAAACGATCGAATTATATAAGCATCTCAGGCTTGCTCGTTACCGTGATTACCACAGCCTATTTGCGCTGTTTGCTGCAGACGTGATTTTAGATTAGCTAGCAAAATGAGTTTTTTTGAGCCAATTTTACATCAGTTGTTATTCATTTCCAAAAAGGGTGCTTCAGTTTAAACTTGGCTCACAATCAATGCAAATACGTAAAGTATGAGAAAAGGCAAATTGTAAAGCAACAGTTGTAATGTTCAGCATAAGCTGTAAAATTTATCATTCAGATGCATTCTGTTTTGCAGTAGCTGATCGTGCAGCTGATTATTGACAAATTACTTGATAGCTGGCTTTGCGGTTAGTTTTGAAACTGAAAAGCGACTTCAGCGCCACATGTGTTTTGAATGTACGGTAATTGTTGCAAAACAGCTGTTTTTTTCTTTTTAAGTTGAATAAAATTGCAGGCAGTTGAAAAATGTTGGAGTATTTTGCTTAAATTGACTACCTGCCTATTTCTTATTGATTAGCCAAATTTGCACCACTTTATCGGGTAACAGTAATGTTCACTTGGCTGTATACTGCAAGTGAACTTGACAACCGAAAAGTACTGTGCCGGCAGCTTCGATGACAAGATGTCAGAAACGGTGAGAAGCTACTTTGAAAATTGAGAAATAGCTTATAAGCTGGCAACAATTTCGATCGCTATGCACAGTGGCACTTTCAATTTCATCACTCACTCACTCACGCCTGAAAAATGTTGACGCGCAATGCAAATTGTGCATGGCACATTGCCCAATACATTAAAAACATTCTGTCAAACTGCAGCTGATGTTGAACTGCTCAAAATGGCTGAAAACGACAAGCTTCCATTTTAATTTTTCTCAAATGCATACATGCATTTAAATTGAAATTTAATGCATACATCTCTCAAAGTTGAAACTTAACTTTTCAAATACATGTTGTCAGTTTCCATCAACAGTAAAGCATTCCTTATCCTTTGGGTGCAATAAAATGCTGCCTGATGTGCTGTTTTTGTTCAGCAGCTGTTAAAAGCAAGCTTGAATAATATTCCCTGCGAATAATCAAATAAAATTAAGAATAACAGATGTACGATGTTGACTAAGATTCAAACATTCTTTCTACACATTATAAAACCTTCAATAAAGCATACGCAATAATCACTCATCCCAAAAATTTTACATCACTAATGATAATCATGAGAACAGTTTTCAATAGAACTGCCAATTCAATATATCATAATTTTGATTGTTACATTTTGATAAATGCTTTTACCAAATAAAACAGCCTAAACAATTTTATGTAAAAAGTAGATATGGAAGTTTTGTAATTTATCTTAATATGATACTATTAGAAATAATTTAAACTAATATTCAAATAAAATATTGTTAGCTTGGAATATATTCACGTTCAATATTCATACTTATTAATATTATACAGCAGCGTCTTTTGGATATACTGCTTTTTGTAGAAGTATACTAGCTTATTCAAATAGTGCAATCGCTTCCATATTTTTCAAAAGTTATTTACGCTTGCTACTTAGGTATTAATGGAAAGTTTCTAACTTTTCTATTCAATCATGATGTCTGCGTTCAAACAAAAATAAAGCATCGTAAAATTAATATTTCATTACTCCCTAATTTACTTTGTAATTATTATAGATTAATGAAACTGACATAATTAAAGCGTGCACAATTATTCTGTATTTTCAGCAGTTTAGAACTTAAATTTATAATTGTGAAGATCACAAATTTTGTTCAATTTCTTGATTTAAACATTTGCTTAGCACTGCGCTTTATTTATAACACTGCTTCAGACATTTTTGCAGCAATTAGTCTCACAACCTATCATTTTCTTTGCATAAAGCACATATTATGATGTTTAGAATTTTCCATAAGCTTCTGTTTCATAGTGTAGAATTCCTGTGATCATTAGACAATTTTTTTTCGAAAATTTGTATTTGATGTATCACAGGTGATAAAAATTATCAGTTTGTTCAACGTTTACCAAAAATTCCACTTGTTTTATCTGATTTAAAAACTATTTAATTTTTAAAATGTTTTCATTCTTTGCTTTTCATACTACAAACATAACAAAAGCACAAGTAAGAGCTGAATTCAATTCACAGAACTAATGCATTATTATATATATAATGTAATTAACTTTTTCTCCCAGTATTTGCATATTATATATGGATTATAAATTAGAACAAAATTTGATTGCTGCTTGTTATTTTGTCTACCAAAAGAGGAAGAACAGCATTTAGTATATTTGAGTAATGAACAGTTTTTAGTTGGCAACTGAAGTTCAGCAAAATAGCTTACCTTTTGAGAGGATGATGATGATGATTTAATTTTAATAAATCTTTTCATTTCGATGCACTCATACAGCAGAATATCAAAATTCAAATATCCAATTTAATCAAAATAAATAACATAGAAAAATGTTTTTCAATTAATAAAGTCCTTATCCCGCTTTGTACAATACTGAAAAAAATTGATCGCATTTCTACTTTGAAACAAACTATGTTATAACAAAGTCAACGTAATAACAAATCACATTTGTCAAGAAAAATCTATTTAAACAAAGTTTAACCAGAGATGTCACAAATGAGCAGACTGTGACAATTTATAATGCAGAGAAGGAAGAGTAAATTTTCACTTTGCATATGAAATAATTACAACTGCATTTTATATTTTAGTTAAATTTTCAATTTGAACAAACTGTTCAAAACTGAACGTTGTCTCATAAATGGACTGCCATTTTATTATTTTGATTATAAGTTAGTTAACTTTGATGAAAATTTTACACTAATCTATAAAAGTTAAGAAACTTTCAATTGTTCACATTTATACATTTCAAGAATTACAATAATCCGAATATCTTTAAATAAAAAACAAATTCTGAAAAACGTTTATTTTAGACAAACGTGAATAATGTTTTTTTTTGACAACTCGAGAATTTGTTTCACCTGTAATCAGTTGCTTTAAATTAAAGATTCCGCTTTTTCTTTTACTGTTGGTTCTGATGGATATATGAAAAAGAGGAGAAAAACTAATCCATCTATTGTCATAAAAATGCCATTTGATATCTTAAATTACATTAATGTAGTAATTAACTTTAAGAAATAGACTTACTAAAAGGTAAAAGTCTTCTATCCAAATGCTGTATAAGGTAACCTGGAATTCAATGTTAAAAATTTGGGCAACAGGAAGAAATGGAATAAAATCTATTCTTTTTTTTTTAATGGCCAACACCTAAAATAAATTACCTGGTTGATTAATATTGCTCGACATTTTGAAAATCCTATAGAAAAAGTTGCAGTACTATATTCAGTGTCAACATGTAACATAATTGAATTTCCTTCAAAGCAACTGGGCGTTTTATTTTAAAAGTATGCATGGAAAATGCAATAAATTATGAATTACTAGTACAGATATCATTATCTGTGTCATTTATAATTTTGACTATTCATCAGAAACAAGACATCAAGAATTACTTTTTCAGAATGTTTCAAAATAAATTACAAATTCAAGCAGATTTTAAACATTAAAATACTTGAATTAAAATTAATTCAATTTTTTATTATTCATTATTATTATTATTATTGAAAAATGGTTTTACTTTTATGATTACTGTTTACTTAGTTAGTTATTTTCAACAGAAATGTAGATTAAAATTTTCATAAAAATACATACTATCATGTATAACATTGTGCAAGCGCAACCAATTTGCATACATGAGCAAATACTTCCAACCAAATGCACTGAAGTAATGTTTGGTAGCTGCGTTAAAAGCAGCAGAAGCGACCCTGCAGCTAAGCCGGTTATAAAAATGACTGCTGCTAAACTTTTCTTAAATTTTAAAATATGATATATGCTGAAATTCATAAATACAACCTGTACTTTTCTTATTCGATAAATATATAGAGCAATCAGCACTACTGAATTAGCTGCTGTCAAGTACCCATTTACTAATTCAATTTGCCAATTGGTAACCAAAAATCCATAAACAGTCCACAAAAAACTTCTGCAAAAGTTGATACAAAGTTTTATTGTAAGTGATAAATTGTCAGTCTATAACGCACATTCAGTATTATATTATTTATATTGTAATTCTTAAATTGCATTTCAACAGAGATCACTCAGCATCACAAGAAGTTAAAAGAGAAACAACTTGTTGTTCAAAGCTCTCTATTTTGAATGTTGTTTAAAGTTTACTGTTTTTATTCATAAATTACATACGTAGTTTAAATTAAAAAACAAAAGTAGCCTCTAAAAATAAAAAAAAAATTACCCAATCCAAGCAAGGATGAAGGGAAGAAAAAAGTCTTGATCAGATTTTCCACGCTTTCTCCATCTTCTGATGTTGCTTCTGCATAAGAAAATTTATAGTTATTTTAAAATACAAATTCGTAAAAGTTAGTGCATACAAAGCAGCAAGACCAAGAAAAAATATGTTGATGCCAATAGATGTACAAAGAAGATCAAAAAAATTTAAATGTCTTAGTAGTGATTTGGGAAAATCTTTGTAGAAAATTTGCAGTTGTTTTTTCAAAGGCACCGAAGTAGAATTCATAATATTAATTTTTTAGCATATATTTATATATCAGAGGAATTTTTGCAAAAGTTTGCTTACTATTGCTGCAGTTAGGTGTTTTGTTTGTGCAATTTGTGACATTTCAAATATGGAACAAGTTCATAAATGTTGTTCGAAAATGCAAAATTGCTTGACACAGCTCGTGGTAACATGTGACCTGAGAAAAACTTGAACGCCATCAAGTGACGTATCTTCAATCAAACGTCACTGACATGTTTGTTTGCATAGCAGGTAGCAAGCGGTCTGATAGTTTAAAGTCGTTTTATTGATAAAGCGCTGCTTTTTTCATGCAAAAGAGAATGCAAAATTGTTTCTATTCTTACATTGAATATTTCAACTTTTTTTTTCACTTTTCAATCAAGCAACTTTGTAACAGTTGTTTTCGAAGAAAAGCATTTTTCAAGCGTTGATTATTTCTAATTTTTATATCTTACAAAATAGCTTTTGAATATTGTTTCAAATATTCTCCAACAATGTGTAGCTTTATAAATAAAAATTATTTTTTGTTTACAGTTTACTAAAGCAGATAAATAGAAATATTCAATTGATGTTTCTTTGATAAAATTATTAATAAGTAATACATTTATAGCAATAAACAATGCATTTTTATAAAGAGTTTATTAATACACGCTTTATAATGAAAAATACATCACTTACGTAGAATAATTAAATTTTTACATCATAAATAAATCGATTTAACAATTAAAATAAGTAAAAATTACAGTAATACTTGATAATCTTTATGCAAAGTAAATAAATGTCTTAAACTATAAAAGCAGTAGAAACACCAAGGTTTTGTAAGTTCAGTTTTAGCAATAAACATGCTGTTTCAAATGAATAAAAATAAATTAATTAATTAACTAAAAATTATGCTTGCTTTTTTATTTTTAGTGCTTGTAAATTTATTCTTCAATAGAGTATATAGACAGTAATAATTTATCTTTAAAACAGTTTCTGTTACAAGACTTACTTGTGTGAAAATTAATTTAAATATCGATTATTATTTACAAATTTATGTATTTTTTCAATCAGTTTAAGTATCTAAATAGATTATGCAGTTTTCTCTAAAACAGGCTTGAGATATACATAAAATCAGAGCGTTAAAGTGAAAATAGGAAAATTGCAAATTAGATTTGCTGCAGAAACTTTATTTAAAAAATGACAAGCAATTGTACGTTTTGGCATAGCTTGGGTATTATGCAACGAAGCTCGCATGACACTCAAGCTAGTCAATAGCTAGCCAGTCAAAGTTGCTATAAATAGAAATATAAAATAAGCATTCTAAACATTCGACACGCTTCAAACAAAAATAACCACTGTTCATGATAATTACACAGGTTAATTTAAACAGTGATCAGTGCTTTAAAGAGCAGAATCAAAACATTCAGGTGTGGTTTCCATAGCAAGCTTTTACGCACCGTGCACTGCGTTACACAGTGCTAAAATCTTATTAGACTGTTTTCCTTGGTTTAACCTTAGTTTCATGAATGTCCAGCCGAAAATATTTTAGCCAGATGCATTAATAAAATACAGTAGTTTTGAAATGTAAAATAGTATTGGCCTAAGCCAATCTTTGGTAAAAAGCAAGCAAGCGAAACAGTTCTGAACTGACTGCGCAACATAGTCACTCTGAAATCAAATCACAGATAAGCACGCATTTTGCATTCAGCAGATTCATTACAGAAAGGGTTATTTTATGAAAAATAAACACAAACATGAGACTCGCTAAGTAATATATCCATTTCGGTGTTTGAATGGCTCGTCACCCTAGTTGCATGTATGGCCAAATGAGATTGTTTCCGCTGAGCAGCATATCTCGAATTAAAGTCTCAATTGGTGTTTTTCCAACAAGTCGAACAAAAAAGAGTTGTTCAATAACTGAAGAACTGATGCTACGGAGACTGGGCAGCCGGAGCAGCAATTTTCCAAACCGATTCAACTGCGTAGGATACTGCGCTTTACAGTATTCTTCCAAAGCACACTGCGCTTTCTCTTGCAGCAAATTAATTCGTCCAACTTCAGACAATCCGCATGCGTCTAAATTACCAAATAAACATTATTTTAATTTCAAAATTCTAAATAATTTATTACTTTTTATAAATAAATAAATATATATATGTAGCTTCACTTAAAATCTTACGATTATGAACTTTGGATTTTTTTGAACATTAAAACAAATGCTTCATTATAAACATGACTCAAATCTGTTCAACATCTGAAAGTTTGATAAGACATTTATCTAAGATATCAGAACAAAGATACAAAACTTTCATTCAACTTTTCATCGCATTACAGTTTTAAATTTCTAATTGCACAGAAATGTTTGGAAATAAATTATTTTTTCTGAAATCGGTTTTCTTTGTTCTATTCAATTTAATGCCAAAATTAAGGTTTTGTCATTCAACATGCTTTCGTGATGAGTGATAAATCAAGCAAGAAACTATTAAAACAGGCAATAAAGAGTGTTTTGAAAAATATTTAAAAACAGGCCATATAGAGGTTTTTAAAATTGTTTGCTGACCGCTGGAGAAAATCGATGTTTAAAATTTAGGAGTATAATGATGACTCGATCAGGGTTGTCAATCGTGTTGATTAAACGTAAAGGGACCACAAACCCATATAATAGGAGTCATGATAAAAATCGAACAAAACAAAGCTGACCAATTTATCTGAAGAAAAATGATACATTCTTTTCATATGAGCTGAGAGCCGACCGCTTTGAGCGTCAGTTTCAAGCCCAAGTCGAAGGGGAACCGTGCTGTGACAACCGATTACGCGAAACCTGTGATTAAAATGACAGAATGTGAATCGCTTTGGCTGCAATTATCGCTTCTAAGCATCGATCAGCATACTGTAATCTCGACTTTAGGCCCTGTCATTCGACCTTTAAAAAGGGTTATGTTTTTCATTGAGAAAAGTCAAAAACAGCTTTCTTAATATTCAAGGGCATTATTCTTATCTGTGGCAAAACGTTAAAAATATATTAATCATTTCTGTTTAAATCCATTATGAAAGATTACCATGCTTAGAGTATTTGCTTACAGCACTGCTTAAAAGAACAGTTGGCTATCAGCTACTAATTACATCGTATACATTTAAAATATTTTTCATACTATGCATTTAGTAACTTATTTTACTTGATTTGTTTTGTTAAGTATTTACAGAAACAGGAAATTTTCTAATCTGCATTTATTAATTATGTACATAATTAATAAAGTTTTAAAAGAAATATCTTGAAATTCTTAGAAGACACTTTATTATAATTTAAAATTTTACATATACTTAAATGCAAAAATCACATCTTCATAAGTTGTTTCCTGGAACTGCACTGCAAATAATGTGATTAAAAAATTGTTCAAACTTACTAACAGTTTCTCAATGAGCTGTTTTAAAATGTCACCAGCAATTGTTTGAAGCTCAGACAGCAGCAAATAAACACGTGTTTTCTTGGAAATTCAAAAAAAAACAAACGTTAGGCGCATTTTCCTGAATTAATCTTTGGATTTAAAGCAAATAAAGCGTGGTCTGAAAAGTTTATAATGAACAGGCGGTGGAAAAAACCGTCAACATCTGACTGTTGCGCCTGCTCACCTCAAAATTTGATTAGCTGCAATTGTTTGCTATGAGAAAAAGCATTTTATTTCCTGACAACAAACGATGCCATTCACACGACAGTTGTTCATGAAGTCAATGCACAAATAATAATACTATCCATAAATACTTTCAAAATCATTTTAGAAAACATTTCTGACAATTCTAAAAATGGAAACAATTTTGTTTTAAACCCTTCAGACTTTTTTATGGCAAAATCGACTCGTCATTTATTATATTTTTGATAACTCGATATTAATGAAAATGTGAAGTGAAAAATACAGTTGTTGTAGAATTTCAAAAGTCCTATTTGTTGAACAGTTAAATGCAATTAAAGGCTTTTAAGTTGGCAAAACCATTCAACTGAAAACATCTTAATTTTTTACTGTGATATTTGATATAGTTAAATGCAAATTACTGTTTTAAAACACTTTTTACGAAGATTAGTTGTCAAAATGACTCGCCTAAAGAAAATAATGAATCAGATGTTTTTCAGTTTGTAAAACTGTTGTCAGTAAACATTTGACAGCGCAAGAAGCTAAGCTGTTTCCGCTTCTGTTCAGTCTGTTCGATACAGTTACCATTTAGACTAATACGCTCATTATTAGCTCAAACAGCTGTCAAACAAATAGTAAAATGATTTTTCAGGTTCACTGAAAAAGCAACAAATTGGTTGTTAGTGACAAGCACTTCTTTGAAATAAAAGGTTAAGGAAAAAAGTGACTAACAACCGTCGGCGTTGATCAGTTTTGATAAAACATGAACGTGTCGTTGATGTGACGAATCAGCATTAGGCATACGTAGTTAAATATTGTTTGGCCAATGAAACTAGGATATAGACAGGCAACCGCGGGCTAAATCAATGAAAGTCAATAATTGGATTGCGTTCGACTGTCGCCTGATGTGATGAACCTTTTCATCTCGACTGGACCGATTCCATTTTATTCTTTTCAAACACCAGCTTCAACCATTAGGTGTTCAATGAAGCGCATGCTCTACAATGACGTGTTGGCTATTCTCCGGACAGCTTAGAAACATGTTGCCAGACTGATTAGGCCATCAATTAGTAAGGATAATGCTGGAGTAGGCCAATACGCCCTTCTCGTCTTGCTCAATTTATAAAAAGACCCGTTACCCAGGCGGGACAGCTTTAACGGGTTGATAAGCAAACGTCTATTCTTTTCTGGCGCGCGAACTTTCCCCTAACAATCGATTGCTCAAAATTCTTTTACGGCATAACGGAATTGCGAACCGTAGAAATAAAAGTAAAATTAAACGACGCAGACGTAGAGGCTGTGCACAGAATCGACCACCCCAAGTCGCTTGACTATTTCCTACGGTAAAAGTGCAAGCAGACATACTACAATCGATCATATTTTGCATACTGTAAAATTATTTTCTAAAACAAAATCCACATTCTATGAACTAAATTTATTACATTCTTCTGACTGTAGAGTCGAAAGCTTCACTATTGCATATCCATAGCATTAATTAACCTGAAATTGTCCTACAAAAGCAGACTACCAAAAAACATACAGAAAAAAATGTTTTACAATCTTAAAAAGCATTTAACATATGAGCATAAATGAAATCAAAGCATTTTAAACATGCAAATCCATACATAAGTCGAATAGTAATCCTGAACTATATAATTCAGCTGATTTTCTTTTTTGAAAACCATAAAATATGATGGAATTTATTCTAGATTTCTAGATTCACATCCATTTTCCTTCTTATTGAATTAGTTGACCAGTTGTTGGAAAGATAGTTGACTTTTAAGGTCAATTTATGCAGTTTCCATTTTTTGTACCTTGTTCGCTTCAACTCTTCAACAAACAATTAGACTATTTTTAATGCTCAGACCTCACGAAGTATCTTAAAGCATGATCACGTTGTGGACTTAACTTCCTAGCATAAATAAAACTAACAAGAAAAGCAAAACAGCTAGCTGTAAAAAAATTTATTATTTGCTATTATTTCAATAAAGCTGAATGTAAAAAAGATAAATATTCAGCTTAAGTAAATCAAATTTTTTTTTCTTCAAGATTATTTTGACATTATTATAACAGGTAATAATTAACGTTTATAGTCAAATAAAGTCAGAGTTTATATTTATATAATATTATAAATACGCAATGTTTACAAATGTAATTTATATGCAGTATACTCATCTTAAGCTGAAATTAATTTTGTAAAATGCGCACTT
This sequence comes from Trichinella papuae, assembly GCA_001447755.1. NCBI lineage: Eukaryota > Metazoa > Nematoda > Enoplea > Trichinellida > Trichinellidae > Trichinella > Trichinella papuae. The sequence goes on along the minus strand of JYDO01000210.1, from coordinate 20,735 downwards.
ATAATTAATTTTCTGACAAGCATCACACTTCACATTCTATTCTATTATGTTCTCAAAACTTAATACGAAGTATAAATATTAGCTAAATTAGAACAAAAAGTTTTTATTTTTGAAATTAAAATAGCATGAAATATTAGTGGCAGGTTTGTAATGCAAGTATTTAAATGCCTAATGTGATCTTACCCTGATAAAATATTTGTAAATACATTATGATATATATATGATATGCAAATACATTCTAAAAGAAATACATATTTTCCATTTTTGAATGATTTTATATTTCATCGTATCTTTTCACGGTGAAACTGCAACTTCATTTTTGGCTATTCATTTAAAAAGACGCATATATAAAGCCTTATTTAACGTTTAAGAAATCTGGATTTTCTACTGTTCTCTAATTAGTGCCTTTGCATAGTAAATGTAAACAAAATACTAAACATATATGAGATTGTAAATTTTTAAACAGTGATGCAATTTTTTTTAATAACTGTAATCAACTTACCTGTTGTAAATAAAACAATTGCTTTGATGCAACTATATTCAGCTGAATCAACTTGTAACATTTTTAATTTTTCAATTTGATCTTGAAAAATTCTAATGTGATCCATGAATAGGACTACTCTTTCAGCTGCCATCAGAGATGTTTGTAAGCCAGCTGCTGCCAGCAAAGGTGCCACATGCAATGGCATTCCTGCTTGGGCAGCATTTAATACAAAAAGCTCAGACCATGCCATACGCAACAAAGCCACCTTAAAAACGTAATCAATGAACTGGTTGATATTTTCAAATAAAAAAGTAAAGCATACCTGATCAGTGACCAATAGTTCTGGAAAAAATGGAATGTTTCTAGCCCATTCCACAGCTGAGAACAAAAGTCTAGCAGCCAATTCACATAAATTGTCAATTCCTACAATATTTCCAGCCGATTGGAGTACACCTAAATAATATTGCATTTCAATTCGCTGAGTTCAAATAATGAAATTACAAAAAATATTTTATACCAGCTCCAAATCTTGAAATAGGGTACGGCTCTGCACGAAGTAAAAGCGTGACAAAATTTGATAAATAGGCATGGTTGCCGGCGATAGAATCACCACTGACAAACGCTACAGCATTGACATACGGATTGAGGTTAGTAGCAATGCGTCCGCGTTGAACAGCTGAACAGAAGCGCATTGTTTAAAAAATAGTCATCACAGTCGCAAGTAGAGTAAATATGTTTCAAGCCTATCTTTTCCAGAAACAAACTTGACAAATTGCTTAACTGCATTTTAGAAAACAAAAACGTTAGATTTCTTTTAACTGTTCACTGAAAAGCGCAGCTGCTGTTAACTCACGTCAACTCATAAAATACTATCACTGATATAATCAGAAATGTGATTAGAATTTTTAAATGAAACTTTAAAACGGATATTTTCTGATAAAACTCAGTGAAATTTGAAATAATTATTTACATTTTAGCCATAAACGGCGCTTTAAGACAGTCATTTAAAGACTACATATTAAAAAACCGGATCGTTTCAGCGGCCTTGTCAAATTACTAACATCTGCTTATTCTTAGGAAAGAAAAATTGATAGATACTTTCGCTGATGATTCTCACTTTCCGCAGATGCAAATGCAGATGACAGCCTTAAATTTTCATGCTTGAATAAACATTAAATTTATTTTTTTTTAAACAATTATTCTTGAAGCTTTCCAGAAATACACAGCTATATCAAATTCTTGAAACGCCTACTTTGAAGAATTTTATCATTCGTCAATAAAAAATTCCACATCAAACTATAAAGAATCAATATAAAATTTTATTAAGAATCATTAAGAAAAAAATACTCTCATAATTATAAACACAATGATAACTAAAAATGCTACACTGAACTTTGAATTTTAAAACTGCTGAATGGGTATTATGATTTTTAACTAAAAAAACAAAAATTTTAAGTTGAACATTGAAAATAAAATTCATCCATAAAATTAAATTCTTCTGAATCATTGCAGCTTTATGATAAACTATAAAATCTGAGTGAGCTTCGCTATAAAATGCGTTTTGAATAGAACTTTTTTAGACTTACTTTATAGCCGTTTGCATTCAAATGTCTAATGATGTTTATGTTTAATTTTTAAAAGTCTGTTCAAAGATATTAAAACATCGAAATTCAAAAATTATAAGAAGTCATGACATAAACATTACGTTAAATCTTTCCTCATTATAAACACTTCCTATTTAACTGTAACCTCTAAAAACTCATTTTAATAGTGCATTACTGACTGGTAATAAAATGCGCTTAAAATTCTTATATATTCTTATTTAAAAACTGTCTCTGAAATTCTGAACAGCTCAGAGCAACGTGCCGCAGAAGTAGAATGCACTTTCAAGAATATAAAAATGTAAACTTGTAAGGCTCACATTTTCCTAAATGTTCTTACTGTAAAGTAGCCGTTCATCATGTTGATTGCGTTGTTGTCTCGAGAGACTGATATTAATGGCTATGAGTGGATCGAATTACGAATTCTAATGCGCTTGTTATTTCACTCAAAGATGCACCACACCTAAGTTTGTCAAAGGTGTGGCCAACTAACTACTTACTCAATGATTTGCATCACAAAACAAATGAAAAAACACTTACCTTCTTTGCGCATTCCCATTTTTACACATTTTTTTAGTCGGCAGTATTGGCATTGATTGCGATGATGAACATCAATAGAACAGTTCTTGTTACCCCGGCAAGTATAAGTAAGATTCCGACGTACGCTTCGCTTGAAAAATGATTTGCAACCTTCACAAGTAAACTGACCATAATGTTTTCCACTGCTTTTATCATGACAGACGACACATTCAATAAATTGAGTAGATTGCTTTTCTGCGCTAGTTGTTGGAGATAGCTTGAGCTCAGTGCAGTCAGCTAATGCTGCTGACAAAGCATCTCCTGTACTTGCAACTGATGAAGTCGGAGTAGCAGGAGATTGGCTACCCAATGATGACATTCTCTCCAACGGATCAGCTTTGGGTGGATTCAGTAGTATTTTAGTCCCGCCAGAACTGTTACCATCGACGTTGTCTTCACTGCTCACAGTGCTGCTGTTGCTACTAGCTGAGCTAACTCTCAAATTAATGGCTGCTTTTCGTACGCAGGTTTGCCGTGGTGTAGCATCTGTGCTACTTGTTGCCACTTCTTTAACAGACAGGGATGGTAAATCTAAGGATGTCCAGGAGGATGACGTAGACACAGGATCTTCAGAATCAGCCTGATGGTGACTTTTTGTTATTGAATGCGCGTTGTCCATTGTTGACCAGAGAAGCATCGACGGAGAGGTTGGATCAAGGAATTGTACTTCGTCTGAACCAAACACTGGCCACGGACGAGCAGAGCTATTGCTGTTTGCTTGCAACCAGCTTACCATACCTCTGCCTCATCAGTTGTCCAATCAGCGTTCAATGTCAGATGGCCTTGTCAAATCAGCGCCAATCGGACGTAATCCGCCTGCAGCGGATGTCCAATCGATTACGCCGTCACCAATTCGCCAATATCCGTCTTGCCTGAAAAAGTGCACATGCGTTGTCGTACGCTGTTACTGAAAAATGCTTGCATGTGCAAAACGCGTGGCCGCCAATCAGCGCGACACCCATTTTGACAAAAACGTTCTAACAACCCAGGCTAGAAGGTCAGGGCGGCCAGAGTTGGCACCTGCTAAACTTTGACGCTCGCTGACCAGCTGTGCAAAATATTCCAAAATAAACTAGAAATTTTATTTGAAATTATAAAAGAGAAAGTAACTGAAGTTGAAAAACAAAATTTAAAACATCATATTGTTAAAAAGAAATCTGTTATATTTTGAAGGAAAAAGGAGCAGGTGGTTTGAATTTATATCCTAAGGGAAATGAACAACTGAGCCAGATTTTTGAGTTACGTTATAGTGAAGAGGTTAAAAGTTGTGTTATGATGTTGTCAACGACGGAAGTGTAGGTAAACAAGTAAAACAAAGCTTGTTGGAGTGGCAGGCGCCTTACCTCAAAGGGCATTGTCCGTTCAAAGGGTGTTGGGCGCAACAGCATACAATAGCCAACGCTGCAGTCAAGCCAGCTAGTCTAAGGGTGCTTGACCTCAAGCGGTTACGGTCGCCGCCTGCTCTTGTTGGGTCGCAACCGCGACCCTCCATTGTCGACCGATTTTCGGCACGTTAATTTCATGTCAATTAACCCATACTAGTGTTTGCAAGCTTCACGTCGAGGACGCTAATAATCATGGTTCAAATTCAAGGCCAGCTTGCTGCAAGCTTGCATAGCAAGCAGGTGTCAGATACAAAAGACTGCAATTGCCTTTTATTACCCGCAACACCCAGAAACAGAGCAGTCAGTGAAGCTCATTTTGCACATCCCCCCCACTGTGATATAAAAAAGAAAAAATAGAAATAAACCTGGCGAAGCAGGCAACGCAACGCACTGTAGATAAGCTTTAGCATTAAATATTAAATGAGTTTATTGAACAGCTTTCTTGCTCCCCATGTCTATGACACGCTTGCCCAGAGAAGTCAAGCCGGTCACGTTTAAAAATTTGTCGCGTTCTAAATTTTCAATACTAGTATAAAGCACACGTTGGAAAGCAAGGTGAAAGTGGGCAAAGCTTTAGATAACTTCTATTGTTGCAACAGCGTCACCTGGCTTGACATTTTCGAGGACATTTTGACGTAACACGCTGACCCTACAATTTTGGGGGAAATTTTTCAGCTTTTCTCCACTAAGCTACGAAATGGCTTTACTGCTGACCTGATAAAGCCTAACTTTTATTCAAATCTTTTTTATTTTATTACACGAGTCCGTCTTTTAGCGGAAGCAATTTCCCTGCCTGACAGCTTGATTGATAGCAATCGCAGTTTGTCGTGACCTTTTCAAAGTTAAGCTTCTGCATTCCAGCTCCTTGAGGCTAAATTTCGACTAGTTCTGTAGTTCCATTTGATGAAAACAAATCCTTTTAAAATTTATTTTACCTAATGTTTAAATTGTTCATTTTAGTGTTATTAATTTTAACAAAGCGCTTAGTTTTGTAAAGTGTATAATTTATACATAGTTCATTTTTGATGTTGATGTTAATTGTTTTTCATAAAAAATATTCAACGTATTCATTGCATTTTTGTGAATTTACTAAAAATTTGAAAAATATTTCTGTATGCAATTGTTTTCAATGAAATAAAATTGTAATAGTTTTGCTTAGTGATGTACATATAATGCAAAAGTGTTTATTGGTCAAATACGTTTAGTATGACAGTGTGAAAAAGCTAAATTACTGATTTGTTTTTTAAACAAAGCAAATGCGGAGTAAATAAAACCGTTTTGTCAAGTTTTTAGTATAATGGATCATTTAAAGAAAAGTTCTATCGACTTTTCTCAGGCAAGTTTGTAAATAAAGGCATCTTCTTAAGCTATTTCTTCAATCATTGCTTTATAATAAAATCAATGCTTCGTAATTTTATCAACGCACTAATAGCACCTGCTATGAATGGTTCGATTATGCATCTGTTGTGAAAAGATTTAAGCTATAAGCACAAACCAAAAATATTTTAATTAAAAGAAAAAGTGCCATAAAATTGATGCCACTTCTGAATAGAGAAAAAAGTTTTTTAGCGTTTTTCAAATTTTGCTTAAGTAAAAGAAAGCCATAATTATTTCAGAAGCATTAAACTACTGAACATTTGTGATCATTAGAAAATATTAATTTATTTGATAAAAGCATGAAATTCATCTCATTGAATAATTAAATTAATAATGAAATTAATAATAAACAAAAATGATGAATACTTACTGAATTTTTTTTTGGAGAAGTCCAAATAAATGCAATATTTATTTTGCAAAACGGAATATTGAAATATGACAAGAAAGAAAGCAGAATTTTAGAAATAAAAATTCTAAATGTAAACGTAAAATCAAGGATGTAGCATTCAGCGTTCAGCAGTACAATGTAAAACTAGAGTGGCCTCGATGAAACGACTGGCTTTGGTGTTGAGGTTAAGTTTCCAATGACCAGGCATCGCTTGGCACTAAGTAGTCTATTCAGCATGCGTAAGCTGCTCAAAGCAGAAATTTGCGTTCAGCAGTAGCTACAGGTGCTGTTCACGATTTTCTAACTGAATAAATATTGCGCATTTGGAACTACAACAGCTTGTTTACTTCGACCCTTCCAGCCATGACCTTTTTGCAATGGCAGTGCAACTAAAATTTACACCAGACAGCTTTTCCTTGTTAACGCTTTTAATGATCATACTTTAACTAGCCGGCACTTGGTTATTCTACTTTCAAAGCATTACTTAATTTTATTTTCTTACGTATATATTTTATTAATCACATCATCAATCATCCAACTGCCGCCATGTTTAACATATATAATTTACAATTCTTACTCAATTTTAAAATAATAGATTATTGAGCATTTTCATCTGCAATTTTATTGGAAAACCAGTGAAAGTTACTAATAATAAAAATTTCAAATTTAAAGATTGTTTTCTGAAAAAAATTTATTTCTTAAAAACAAAGCTAATTTAAGTTACATTAACGTTTTTAATAATTAATCACAGAAGCAACGAATGCTTAAAAACTTCAATCCATTTACTACTTAGCAAATATAAATTAGCAATTTTACACGTAATTCATTAGTATCTTTTTGCATTCCTATAATTTTAGGACTGGTCAAAACATGGCAAAACATATTGCAATATTAAATTTATGCCAAATTTTGATTATATTTTTCAACCTTATATATAATTTTGCTTTCTACTGGTTCAGTTTTTTATGTGATTTACAAAAAATTGTGATATGAACATACCAACTCTAACGCGTACAAATATGAAATAATTAGCATTTCAATAACATAGGTAGTTGAACAAAGTTAATATTTATTTCATTCAAATTTATTGACTATTTAAATATTTGCATATACAAACACTTTTCTTTTAAATTTGCATGCTGTTGTTTACTGAGTGGATTTATATAACCCTGCTCATTAATGCTGCATGAAAATTGTAAATTTTTAAAGCATCAATAATTTCAGTTTATAATTACGCTGAACAAAATATGAAACTAGTTACAGCAGCTAACAAAACATTCAACATTCCTGAAATTAGTTTTTAATATTTTACATATGTTCGCTCATAATGAAAATCATAATCACAATGTCAATTACACCTGATTTTGCGCTTTTATAACTGATTTGACCAATTCATTCATTGACGATTGAAAATTCATTTCATTTTTATTCTGAGACGCAACTGCTTTTTAATGGTTTAAGCAGCATTTGCTAAATGACAATTTGTCAAAAGAAGCCATAAAAACAATAGCCCATTTATTAGTTTGCTCCTTATTATATGGCACAAAGTTCTTTCTCTTAAAATTTTGAAACAGACATGCAAAGCTGTGCTAATTCACTTTGTCAATTTGAGAAACAACTGTCAGTGTTTGTTACCACTGCGTTATGTATTAGTTTTCACTTTTGTAATACTGGGACGTGTTAAGTTTTATGTTCAACTTGGTCTGTGCAACATTCGTTAATAACGTTTCTGATCAAATAGCTTGCAATTTTAAAACGTTTTCACACTTTATGATTCTTAAAAGCACAAATGACACTTTACTGAAGCCACTTTTCTCAGCACATAGTTCTAAGTGTACAGTAAAAGTAACGCGTTTCACTTGCCACTATCAGCATTGCTTTAGTATTTAAGCAGTCTCTTATTTTTGTAATAACAAATTCCGACTTGTATAAATATAATTTTTAAAGTTAAAATAAGAAACAAGCATTTTTAAATTGTGATTTCAAGTAATTTCATATGAGATGAGCATTGAGGCATTAACAAGATGGTAATGTGGAGTACGCCAAATGCGTGTGTGTGTGTGTATGTGTGCCTATTATGCGTAGAGAATTTGTGTTTCAATTTTACAATGGAATGGATGCAAAAGAAATTTGTGGAGGCGGTATACGGTAAATGATTTAGCATTCATCATGTGTTGTAGGCGCATGATGTGCATAGACTATAGATGCTTTGACTGCAAATTCAGCTTGTGAATATTGCCTAATTATGCTCTTCAAAGGCCAACTTTCTTACTACAATTCAAATGATTTTATTAATTTTTCAAAATTCTCTTTCAAAGGCTTTATTATGTAACCTGATTTTGATCAGTAATGACATTGTAAGTCGTTGCCAAGTTTTGAATTCTTCTTACAAAAAGTCATAGCTTGAATGATAGAAATAGTTGTTCAGATTTAAGACAAAATGGAGGGCATTGATAACAGGCCAACTCAATATCACTCTCAGCTTGACATGCTTGTCTGAAGCAGTAACCATCGTCCTTGAATTTTAACTTCATCCAAGCGAAACGGTCAACAAAGCTATACAGTAATCTGATAACTGCGTGGTAGTTTAATTGGAAATGATTTTCTCCACTTCCAAGCGTTAAAAATTTATGAGCGTTGATTCATGATTGTCCAAAACTTTGGAGCAAGGTTAAAGGCGATTGATCCGCGCACGGTCTTTGATTTTATGAAGATTAGCCATAAATTTTCCCTTCTTATGCTTTTCAAAAATTCTTTCCGCCATCTAAAACAGGATTAAACAATTAGTCATTTACTGTACTTGATTTTAAAATATTTTTTGGATATTAGTAAACAGCTTTGCTTGTTTTAAAGTAATCGTTCAACATTTCAATACATTGTTGAAAACACCAACAGAAAAAATTATTTAATATTTTGAATATAAATTTTAAAATTATGCCACTGCTATTATTTAAAAAAATGTCGATGCGTTTTTTCTTGCCAACATTTACTGTATAATTTTGCGAGAAATTTTTAATGGTATTCAATTAAGAGTGAAGAAATCTAAAAACAATATAAAATTAAACTTTATTTATTACTTTAATTTTCAACTTTTATAATATGCGATAATATTTAAATGGAAAAATAAGCCGCCATTTCCAAAAAGTTGTTTAAACTAGATTTGGAGAATACGCCAAAGCAAGATTCAAAATGTCTTTTAGGAATATAGCTTTTTGTACAGATATTTTTCTTTAGTCTGCTTGTAAATGTCAAGTGAAGTGAAAAATCCGCATAAACAATTGTTGAAACAATTTTAAAATATTGTAATTTGAAAATTCTACAATTGTGCTTAAATTGTAATAATATTCTCAAATTGAGGAAGGTGGTTAATATTTTTTCTTGAAAGATTCAAAATATAAAAATTTTTCATAAATTTTTTAAACTTTATCAAGACACGATCAGAGTGGCAACTGTTCTTGTTTTTGCACAAATTTTGATTGATCAAGAGAATTATTTTTTTGTTACAATGATAATTCATGATTTGATCCACAGCTGCAGGATATACAATCCTTTGATCGATGTGAAATTACGCATGGAACGTGCAAGTCTGCTAACTGAATCTCTTTCATCTTGATGCAAAATGCAGTCAGTGGACAGCCTTTTCCCCGTTTATGCTAACATTCAGCTCAATTGGTGAACAAAAATGAGCCTGCTTTTCTTGCCTTGGTTTTTCAACAATGTCTGACTTATTGCTATCGCGTTTTTAATCGGCAGCCGTATTAGATTTCCGCAATAGATTTCCTGGTTGAGGATTTTCTCACGAGGATATATTAATAAGCTTGCAATCTTCTGCATACTGTAAAAGCAAACGTTTGCCGTGGCAGGGAAAAGTTGAAAACGGCACATGTTGAACTCAACAATGATTAATGAAGCGCACATCTTTTATCGTTGGTTGCACATTAAAAAATAAATGCTAACTTAAAAAAATGAAATTCTATTTTTTCTTTTTTATCAGATAAATAAAATATGCAGAAGTATTTTGTTTTTCAGCTTACTATTTTACTGTAAACAAGATTTTTTAAAATTATAAGATAAAAAATTAACAGTTTACACATTGACATCATTCTGTTTTATTTTAGATTTACGTATTTTCTAATTTAAACTCTCAAAGAGGATATATAATATTAAAATTTTTTAATTAAATTAATAAACAAATAAATACATGCAAAGTTGCTAAATTAACATTTACACTCTGAAATCATTGCATTTTTTGTTGAAATGAAGAGCAAATTTTTTTTTCACTTTTAATGAGCTCCTGTTTGCAGGTTAAATTTAACTGATTTTTTAAGAAAAGCAAAAATTGGACCAAATTTTATTAACATAACATTTAAATTTAAATTTCCAGTAAGCAAACGTATATATATATATATATATATATATTATTGCAAACTGAAATACTTCATGCACATTCTTTGAATGTAACAGTTATCAGATGTAAGTGAAAAAAATAATTTATGTAAAATAATTAGATGAAAATGATTTAGCAATCAAAAACAGTCCGATAATTACAGTTAATTAATATTTTTATTACACTTGCTTCTTATTCTGTAAGCGCACTAAAATAAAAACAGCATAAACACAAATTATCACATTTGTTGCAACTGCCTTATTTGAGTGTTATCTGTATCAATTTTGGCATCTTTACAGATCATGGATTATTTTCAGTTTTGTATATTATACTTTTTTTTGATTGCATTTTGCTGTCATACATTTCTATGTTATACATACATTTTTGAAGAATTGTTAAATAAGCATTTTATTTTCAGTTAACCAATAAATGCATTACTATTTATATATTTCATAAGTTTAAACTAAATCACTTCTTCCACAACGAAGATTGCATGTTTTGGGGCAAGCTGCTTGAGCTTCTGATTGATGACAGTTATAAGTAAGCGATCTGCTTTGGTACTTTTCACAAAATTTTTCACTCTCACGATCTCGCAATACTGGACATTCAGGCTCGTAAAAGGTAAAATTTCCTTTGTCTAAAATTTGCAAATAGTCCAATTTAAACATATTATTGAAAGATATTATTCATATCTGTAACAGCATAAATATCTGCAAGCGAGAAATACGGCAGAGGTTATCTGCAAATTTTAAAATTGACAGTCCATAAAAAGTTTACCGCACCTTTAAATTTTCCATCCTCTGTGACTTCAACTCCTAAACCTTTAGCGCATGTTCTGCAACAAAGGTATCGACCAGTACGTCTGTTGCTCAGACACTCATCCAAAAATGTAAGACTTTTCTGCAGTTTCTTGCAAGTGACATCCCCACCTCTATCTTCACAAGGCAATGGTTCTGTTATTTTCTGAAGTTTTCCTAAAAAGTTTTTCATTCGCCCATCAATAATTAGTTTTAAAGAGATTTGAAATTACCTTGTATTTCATAGCAGAAAAGAAATGCAGCAGTAGCTATAATGAAAACAGTCTTCATTTCACTGTGAGCAACCTGCACAAATGTATTGCTGATATGTAATGCACCGATATGCACATATATATATATATATATATACGAAGCAAAATGATTAGCAGAAAGTCATTAAAATGAGAAAGTAGCAATTAATAAACCATGCAGTAAGTAAACCCAAAAAATTAAATATTTGGTATTTACTTAATTTATTTGATTTAGCAAAACTATGATTTTTTAAAATACTGCATTAGCAAATTTTAGCAGTGCAAATATTGTAAGACAGTTCATTTATTTTCAAACCTCATCTAAATTTTCGTTTAAAAATAATTACTTCAATTTTGTTAAATAACATTCCTAATATCTGGCACTTACATTATATTGCAATTGCTATACAAATCAGATCAGTTTTTTAAATGTTGAGAAGTGAATTGTTTGAGAAAAGCAAAGTCTTCATTTAGCTCAAAATGTTTATTGTTGAATAATTACACAAGAAATATTTGACAAAAAGCATTTTAAGTAATTATAAGGCGTTTTTGAAAAAAATGTTTTCTATATTGTGAAAAAAGCTGCTAACAATTAAAAAAGTAGTTAATTGCATTGTTAATTGTTACTTGTACTTAATTTCCGTTAAATTTTATGTAACTTCTATTTACGTCCTTTTTCAAATTGTATCGACATCGCGTTAAACATTGCACGTCCGTGGCGGTTGAATCATAATTTACTTATTCTAATGTAAGGTATAACTTCATTGATAAACTGTAATTGTATTGAACTTTTCACAGTAATGTAATTTGTTTATAATTTGAGGAAAATTCATTTCTATTTTAAGTTTTTATGAAGTGATTCTTGGCTGTTATTTTTTGATATGAAATTTAATTCCCATTTCAAATCTGGTTTGAAAAATGTTAAAACAAATTAAACATATGATTTATCTCAGCTAATATTTAAATTCAAATAAAATTAAAATTATTTTTGAAAACAATTAGAAAATTAGAAATGCTGAACTTATTTCTTTTAATATAAACCGTTTCTCGAGAAAAGATACTTTCTACATCAATCAGCCAGCCATAATTCTTTCACTATGCATATTAAAAAAGCATAATGTCATATATTATGTATTCTGTTAAAAATGCAGTAGTTTGAGCGGACGATGTTTGCTATGCGATTAAAGAGAATTCTCATTTGAAAACGTTATACTGTGCTATATTTCGTTTAAGTTTAAGCATCTCGTTTAAGTTATTGGAACAAATAACAAGGAGTTCAGTGTTATATGAATTATGCTTAAGTTGTTTAAATTTCTGATTATACGTTGTTAAATGGTGTAACAAAAGATTTTTTAGCATACGTTCGCGGCTATGCTTTACTTTTGCACTTTTTTTGGTATACTGTAATACAAAAAGGAAAATAAAGCATTAATTTTAAAGTATACACTTGGCAAACTTTTACACAGAGAAAACAATTAAGAAATTGAATTGTAATGTACTTATAATTTATAGAATTTAATTTTATGAAACTGCCATGCGTCGTAGTTCAGAAGGAACTTCTGGATCATCTACATTTTTTGCGAAAGCACTCAGTCCATATTACCCTAGTCGATCTGACAACATACTTAAAGTTGGCGTGGAATTAAGTCCGGACATAGCGGCATTTTCTGATATTGAAGTTTTCGATAAACTTCCTCAACTTATTGAAGTCAATCAAGTAGACGCATTTCATTTGAGTAACCAATGTACAACATTGCTATTTTTATTTCAGAACGAGCCAATTGATGTTATTCAGAAAGAACTTTGCAATCGGTAATTGTAAAGTCATTACTTTTCAGTTGTATGGAATATTTTTTTTTTACAGTTGGGATTTAGCAGCTATCGAAGACTATGCTTTAAAGTATACCGTTCGTTCTACTGCATATTTAACTGAACAGGTTTGTGAAATTCACTTTGTCGCTTATTTATTAGGTGGAAAGTTGTTTTAGAATCGACGCGAATTAGTTAACGGGGATATATTGAATCTGACGTTTTCTCCTGTAAGTGTTGATAAATTTATGCATAGTTTTATGTCTGTTTATACTTCAAGGCAAAACTGAGCGATATATTTTTATTATGGCTTACTTCATCAAGCATAGAAGATCAAACTCGAGCTGTGACTTACCTTTCTCCTGTTGTATCTGATTCATTTTTTTCCGCTGAATTTATCAGGAAAGGTGGACTTCACACGTTAATGGATTTAATCGAAAACAATACTTTTAACGATATGCCACTTTCGCAGTTGCTGTTCACGTTTCAAGGTGTGATTGCATGGAGTGAAAAAGGTTGGGAACTTCCGTCAGAAAATCTTCTCATACAAGTAGTTTTTGAGATTGTTTACATTTTTGCATTATTATGAAGATTACATTTAGATTTCGGGAATTGTTGTTGGTCGCACGAAATACGAGCATCCCAGAGTTTTGTCTGTTGCCATGTCCATTCTGGAAGACATAATAAATTCGAGGTTTATAGTTTATTTTCATAAATTTATCGAAATTAATAAAATAAATGGAAGTATGTAAAAAAAAATATATATAATTGTGAATGAACTTTTATTCTTTAGTTCTAGAGCAGCATTAATACGTCAAGAAGTTCCTTTTGAAAGTTTAGTTCGACATTTAGAAAATTCAGACTCAATTGTACAGCAAAATGTCTTGCTTTTGATGAATGCCATGTTTTCAAAATCTGTTCCACCGATGCGTTTTCAGATCGGAAAAGTAAAAGATACGATTTTGCAGTTTTGTTTCATCATCTCTTAGGAATGTGTATTTTTAGTTACTATACAGTAGTCCAGTCAGAAATGCTTTAACGAACAACATTTTACGGAACAACGTTGGCCCTGAATTAGCTCACCAGTTGCATGTTTTGCAACAGCTTATGCTTAATCTTCTTGATGTGAAAGCTCGGACGCCAATTCTACCTGGAACGGTATGTTTTATATTTTATGGAATTAAATAAGTATTTATTTATTTAATAGTTGGCTTATTTTTAAGACTCACGAAGAACAGCTGCATGAATTTTGCAAAGTGATTTCAGAAAAACTTGGAAATTCTTTTAGCCCATCATCTACTCGCAAATCCGCGTTGTCTAACAGTATGTACGGCCAAAAGCTCGGATTTAAGGTTGTTATTTGCGTTCTTTTATATATGCTTTTTAATTAAATTTTAATTCAAATCAGCTGTTTTAATTACTGTTTTGAGTTACAGGAAAAGTGCTCATTAAAATTGTTATTAATAAAATGCAAACATGCAATCCTGTGACTAGAACAGGTAATACGAGCGAATAAATATCGTTTATTGATAGGTATATTGATTATTTAGTTTATTCATTTATTTTATGTTAAACAAGTGGATAATTTAATACTTTATTTTGCTTTATTGCCTTCATTGCAGTTATATAAAAAATAGTATTAATTTTTTATGTAAAAGCATCCGAACGATCTCGTTGAAGATTTCCAATCGCCACCTGGATTACTTGCCCTGCATTGTATATTGTATTTTCACAAAGTTCACTTTGAAGCGAGCTTCAAGGTTAACTTTGAATAAACTTTTTAATAAAAAAAATTATCTGAATATTTATTAAGATAATTTTGGAAAATGCACATCGAACTGATGGCAGGGGTTGTCCTTATATTCAAACATGCATTGCTTTGGTCAACACTCTTATGGAGGTTCTGCATATTGGTGAACTGCGTACGTTATTGATCTTCATTTTTCTTTTGGTTTTAATATTTCTGAAAATAAAAAAATGAAATTTTTAGTGTTACATAAATATTTTATTTTTAGCTTCTGATCAGAGTGAAGTATATTATGAAATGCTTTTCACTGAGGAGCATCCTTTTGAAGAAATGTTCTGCAGATGTGCTGTTTTGTTAAACAAAACTTGGAAAGAAATGCGAGCGACATCTGCTGATGATGTTAGCAAGGTATTTTTATTAATAAATACGTTCCATGTAAAATTTTTACACGACAAGCTTATAAAACAATATTTTCATTTTAGGTAATTGCTGTGGTAAAAGAGCAGATTACACGCAGTCTGCTCAAAGCACCACGCACATTCCAAGATTTTGATAAACAATTAAAAATGCACAACTATGCAGAAATTTCTGAATTTTGGGAACGCGAGCGTTCAATGAAAGAGGAGAACGATTTTCAGACACCACAAATTCAGTAAAAGTGGAACTTATTTTAAATAAATAGCATGTTTGATTAAAATCTTGTTCAGAGAACTGAGAAGCTTGCTTAAGACAGACATTATTTCAATGGTAATGAAAAATCGACTTTCTGCTTTGAAAATCGGTACTGTTTTTGCAAAATACAGTCGTGGAAGCAAAGGACATCGTGAAAAAGGTTTATATTAAATTAAACTTTGCGAATGCACTTTATGTTACGTTGCACTTTTATGCTTTCTTTTGTAATAGGTAAATCATGGTCGTGGAGACTTTGTCCAACTGAAAAGTTTTTGATTTATACAATGTGTCAAGAGAAAGCAGTCAGTTCATCTGATGAGATGGAATGGAAGCGTATATATATATATATTTTTTTTTTTTAATTTACCCCGCTGTGGGTTACTTTGATATTTTTAGTGCCAATCAGCGAAATATCTCATGTAATCTTGGGTAGCGATTGCACACATATCAAAGAAACGAGAGGGAAAAAGGCAGGTGATGTTTATGCCTTTTCGCTTGTTCTTACCAATGACAAAGCAATGAAGGACAGTTACAACTTTGTAGCTCCAGATGTTCATACTGTAAGTGGAAAATCCTTTTTGTAATTTTGTGTTATGCATTGACTGAAATGTTCAAGCTTTATTTTGGAAACTTCGAAAGAAAGTATTTTATGTTTTTCTTTTTTTACATATGTTTTTTTCAGTATAATATCTGGTGTGATGGTTTGATGATTCTTTTGGGGAATGAGATGGTATCGCCTGAGTTCAAACAAGAATTTGATCTTTGGCTAAATATTGAAATTCGCCTAAGGTTGTTGGAATTAGAATCTGTTGATGTGTCCAGTGAAGTGCCTGCTGTACCGCAGGAATCCCCAGACTTCGATAACATTACATGAATTTATTTGTTAAAATGCTGTTTACACTACTTTTTTCTTTTGCTTATTTTATCCAAGGGAAGCATTTGTTTTGTTGCTGTAAACTGCTCAACGAAAAAATGCAGTTTTCAGCAGTACAACACACATTTACTTCCCTTACTGAGTTAAAACTGATTTGTGCCTAAGTTTATTATTAATAATATTATACAATTGAGGATGCGGTGTATTGATTAAATTATGAAAGTGTTTGGCATCTGTTTTAGCGTAGTGCAATGTAATAGTATGGTGTATATGGGCAGTTAGTGATTTTTTTCGAAATCTTCCTGTAATCTTCCAAGTAAAGACAACAAAATGCAAGACAAATACGCAATGCACGCAAATGTAAAACTGTCATTTATTTCATTGTCAAACACGTAGGTCTCAAAAATATAACAATGACATAAACAATCTGAAACATCTATGAAATATTTTTAAAAAGAAATTTTCTTTGAAATTTCATTTCTTTTTTCAATTTTTGAAATCTCTGTTTTGCAATAAAATAATTTTATTTTTACAGCACTTCTTGTTTATATGAACTTAATTATTTCATTTTGTAACAGTAGTACTGTAAACAAATTTTTCACTTTTAATTGTTGTTGCATTTAATACTGTTTTTAGGAAAGCTTTAAAAAATGCACACTTGTGATGAATTATTATTTAATCACTGGTGAATAATAATACATTGTTCTTATTTTTGGAAGTGGAAAAATCTTGCGGAATATTATCTGAAGCTATTCGTCAATTATGTCTTGTACATATGATTCCGACAATGATTTCGAGGGTTTTTATGAGCAGATGTTGAAAAGAGTCCGGAATGAAGCAGTAATGGTAGACAGTGATGATGAGCCGCTTAGCGATATTGTATCGAAAAGACAGAGATTACACGAAAGTGATGATGTAAATGAACATTTTGTTAATTGCATTTATAAAATATTTGGCATTGTCGTTTTCTTTAAATAATTGATTATTAATTTCCTCTTTTTGATTAATAACTTTACGATTTTTATTACAGTAGTTATTTTTTAATAATGAAGAAATGTCATGTGTGCATGTGCTTTGAAGTAATGCAAATGCACCTGTCAGAATGTTGACTTTTTTCGTATCGTTTTGCTTTTTTTAAATTAAAGTGATTTCAAATTTTAAAAAATTATATAACTAAGAAATACTAAACTTCAGGAAGAAAATCGGAGAAAATTGAAGGTAATTTTGATGTATCATGGTATGTCGGATGATCCAAAGGAGAAAACACTTGAATTGTCAAAGGTAAATGTTATGGAATCAGTTTTATGCATAGTAGTTGCCCATTTGTAATATTTATTTATATTTTTGTTTATTTTTTTATTTTTATAAAAGTAATAATGATCGTATCGCTTTCTGTAATATTGTAATGTATTTAAGATGGAGTTTAGTAAATAAAGCAGGTTTGTAAGTGACTCATGTCCAGAGAAATTGTTTTAGAATGAGCCTCTTCGTGTCGTGTATAAGTACGCTTCAGAGCAGCTTAAAATTTCACAGCGCAAAATTGAGGTGCTTTACAATAATATCAGCGTAATGCCAAAAGACACCTTGGAAAAATTGAACATCAAGGAGCAGTATACATTTCTAGGTGATTATCATTTGGCAGTGCAATGTGCAGTTATTCCATTATTAACAAAATTCAGATATAAAATTAAAATGTGCAGAAAACTCACCGAAGAAATCTACGGAAAAGAAAGTGACTAGAACATTGGAAAGCACGTTGGAAATGAGATGTTGCACGTCACGGGAAATTTCTGTTAGTCATGACGTCGCAGAAAGTCCAGTTTCAACAAATTTCACTTTGAAATTACTTCACCAAAATCGTCAGTATAGAAAGGAACTTAAAGTTAACAGGGTAAGTATTATAAGTATTTTTCATAATGGTTTGCATGTCGGTAGTGTACCATCAAAATTTTATGAGAATTTGTTTTCAGCAAGATACATTTGGCAATATAAAGTGCAGATATTCAGAAGCGATTGGTATCAGTATTTCGAGAATTGTATTCTCAGTTGATGGTGATCAGGTTCAAGACGACATGACACCTCAATCATTTGAATTGGAAGAAGGTGACATCGTCGATGTGTGCATACTTTAGGAAACATCAGCAATGACAGCAAGTCAGGCATGGTAAAAATATGATATGCAAAAAATGTCTTATTGCATGGCATTATTATTAATTGATGCTTTATTATGTGCTGATGTAGTAAAAATAAATCTAATACAGAAAAAAATTGTTTAGCATAATGTATGTGCAATTAGTTTTAAAAAAGCCAGTTTTCGATCCTCAAAAACTGCAAAAGCTATGAATTCCCATGTAGCAAGCCCGCGAAATTTTAAAATTTTTGAAAAAAATAACTTCAATCAGTCACATACGATTAAAAAATATGTAAAAATTTGCCCCCATTGCTCTTAATTGGCGTCTTTGTCGAGATACTGCCGATTAAAACGGCACCAAAATGTTGGGTAAATTGTAGAAAATTACTGCTGTAAATTAATAAGATTTCTAGCGTTGAATACAGTATGACTTGCTGACTTGCGTGCATTTTTGTAAATATGTACATTTGCATCAATTATGCGAGTAAAATGCAAATTGAAAATGAGCGTCTTGCTCAATAATTAATAGAAGAGAGCATAAAACATTTTAGGGGCTATGCGAGTACTTTTTCTATTCTTTTGTGCTCGATTTCAAATAACTGTAAGTTGGATGCACTGATACTTGAATTTCATTTGCACTTTCTAACAGTAATTCCATAAAGTAAGACGAATGAATAATGAACCACGACAGCTAAATAGCATTTATTTTGGTAAGTGCATTTTTGTAAGTGACTTTGAAATCGAATAAAAGTATAGCTGAAAATACATATTGAATTAATAATTGATAATTTAGTAACATAACTAAATAATACAGAGTGTATAATTTTTGAAATTTCACGTCTAGTTAAAGAGCGTTTGCTGGCAATTATTTTATTTAGATGTTCAATAATTGCAGCAGTCTGCCATAAGGGGATTAATGTAAGATATTATAATATTTTAAGCTGTGATCAATCCTATTTTGAAAACTGAATGTCTAATTATCAAGAGCAGGCTAAAAATTATTTTCATTAAAAACGGCAATTTAGCATTGAAGTTTAGTGCAGTCCTATTCCAAGTCCTATAACGCTATGTGAAGATTACTTATCATATATGGAAATTAATATTTCATTAACTGATCGCGTGTTTGCTTTGCTGACGTGGCTTACAGTAACAGCAGATAACGTTCACTTAATGAGCTTTATTTGGGACGAATTGTAGGCTAACTGTGTGACGTGGCTGAGCATTTGCCTTTCCACTATAAAGACGATCAGACATCCATGATGAAGATTACTATTTTTTGTTTGTTTAATTTGTATTTTTGGAAAGTGATTCATCACAATTTTGGACTGCACAAAACAAGCTGGCCCAGAATTATGAAAAAGCTTTAATTTTGATGAGTTGCATTTTTATGGTTACATCGTAATTCATTGAAAATATAGTGAAATGAATATAGCGTGATCTTAACTTTTAAGCTCTATATATAACTTCATTTCATTTGCTTTATTTATGCAATTTAATGGTATCTAGTAGTGGAGGATAATATAATTGTTAATATTATAAATTTGTATCTCATCTATTGTTGCTGATGTGATTTTAGGTTAATTATCGCGAATGTTACTTTCCTTCAACGTAATGAAAAGCAGGCAAAGCACTTGTTTACCAGAGATTGTACGCAAATTTTTATTCGAATGCTGTGCGTTTGCTTACGTGGCGTTAGTTGCAATGGTTGTTTGCGTACGGTGTGGGGTGCATGTGCAATGGCGTTTTCAAAGGAAAGCTTGGCATTTATTTTATTTCTACTTGAAATGAAATTCATAAGAAAAGTTAAATATAGCAATCCAAACAAAAGATGGACCTCATCGATGAGGAAGCATCTATATTTTGGTGAGTTGAATTTTATTATAGTTTTTTTCTAATTGATTAAAAATGTTGCTCAGAATAAATAGTGAGTCAGTAATTTACTCGCGTATCTAAGGAATATAATGTATATAATTTTTGAAAATTTGCCTCTAACTTAACAAGCAAGTTGTGATTCCTGCAAGATGTTGCGTAATAATAGCAGTTTATTAAAAAAAGAATTTATATCCCACGTAAACTACTTTCAACTTTATGCATTTAAATTCTTTTTTAAATCACTTGAAATTATTCCATTCTAATGCATGGCATTCGCTAGAGTAGCGGTTCGCTGTGCATGAATTTTTAATGTTCCTAATTTCATGGCGTTACGGTAGAATAATTCACACAAAAATCGCTTTCTAGCGCTAAATTATGCAA
>JYDO01000020.1:329934-358636 GCA_001447755.1 Trichinella papuae | reverse complement strand
ATATTATTTTCAGTTATTTACTTTTTTTCATTTTTCGTCGATTCCTGTTTGCTAATTTTGTTCAGTGATGTGTTGTTCACTGCGGTTGTTGTTGTTGAATAATGAAAAATGAAAATAAATGTTTTGCTCATTGTTTTTGTCTTGTTTTTGGTGAGTTCTTGCTGATGCATTTGATATAACTTCGTTGTGTTAGAATGAAATGTAAAATATTAAAAATTGTTTTTCTAAATGGTTTTTATTTAAAGTATAAAATTGAAAACAGGTAATATATTGGAAAATGTTACTTTTATTAATGATAGAACTTTTTGAATGGTGAAAGAAATAAATTGAATGAAATATGAAAATGTGGTACATTACTCTACTGTAGTTATGAAAGTCGTAAAATGAAATTTTTAGACAAATGAAGCGGAAAATGTTGCAGCTAATCAAAATGGAAATCTTTGAACCAATAAACAATTAAGTCTAAAAAGACTAATAAGACAATTAAAAACAGTTGCCGCACCGAAGCTTAATTACAGCGGTAATTTTTGTGAAATCGTCAGAAAAATTCTTTTGCTGCATTTGAAATGGAAGTTTATAAAATCAAAATCAGTCAAGATTATAAAGTAGACGAATATTTAAAAAAGTAAAAGTTCTTTTAGTGAAAAATTAATAGCACTTCAGCTTACACTGCAAAGTGCTTTTGCATACTGTAGAAATGAATCTTGAATTTCTTTTTTTGATTTGATTTAAATGACAAACGCGTCAAGAAAATATTTTTGCAGTAATAGAAATTGCGAAAATTTATGCATTTTTATTTTTAAAATTTTTTTAATGAGAGCCACTTAAATAACTTAATTTTTTCTTTTGTTTTTGGTTTGATCCAAAAGTGATTTATTGAGTAATTGGCCAATTTTAAGTTAATTGTTTTGGCGTTGCTATTTTTTGATCAGTTGTTTGTAAATGTCGTCGAAGGTATTCATGAAAATTGTTGGTCACGTTTGAAATTTTGGCACGAATTACAAAAATATCTATTTTGAATTACGTTCATAAAGTTTGCGGCAACAGGAAATTTACAATTGATAGTTCTGCTTTTTCAGCAAGAGATTTATTTAATCTACAATTAAGTTGTTTATTTTTAAAATTTTCTTTTTTATTATAACAAAACGTGTTCATAATATGATTAAATAATCAATAATTCATTATAACTTCATCATGAATTGACCAAATTTCATGCAAGTATGAACAAATGAAAATAATTTTGTGTGTAAATAAAGAAAAATGAAATTTCTTATTTTCGTGAAAATGAGCATGGAGGAAAAACGCACGAATAATATATTGAAGCAAATTTTCAACTAGTAACTAATGTTACTTTGGAATTTTTCATTTAGTTTCGTTTGATTTTGGGCTTTCTTCTTCTTCACCATCTTCATCTTTTTCCACGATAAATAGCATTTCATCAACTCGATCATCTATCAATTTTGAATTCTCCATATCTGGCTTTGAGGAGCTTCGAACCCACTAAAGCAAAAATATTGTTAATATTTCTTGAGAAAGAGATTTTTTTTTAATAAATACCTTCTTCTTGCTAGTTGATTTCATTATTTTTCTAGCAAATGCAACAATATATGGTAGCGGTGTGCATGTAAAGATAATCATATATAATTGCAAGGTCTCCAAAGTGGCGGTGATGAAATCTTTAACCAATATAGTGACTTCTGCATAAATTTCGTCGTCCACAAGACAATAATAACGACCAGAATCGTTGACAAAGATGGGGTAAATTCTGATTACCGAAGGATTGACAAAAGTGAATCGTTCGTCATCAACGGAACCATTTTCCAACATGAGCGCGTTGTGCAGCCAGTAGAAGTGGCTCATGTTGTACCAAACCGAATCTGTCGCGTTTGGTCGATAATCACAGTACAACGTTGTATGAGTTCCTTCAATGAGTATCACCTCTCTTGATACGTTGGACAGTTGCAGCAGTTGGGGTTTCAAGCCTTTTCGCAGAAATGGAGGCGCCTTTTCAATTTGTGCCCATCTCTCTTCTTTTGGTGGTTTTTCTTTTCTCTTCAATTTGCTGCGAACAAACTGAATCAACTCTTCCTCGGTAACCACAGTTCGGTGTGCTTTTCCTTGGCTATCAGTGGCATATCTTGTCAAATTGGTTGTTTCATCTACTGATGCACAGCAGTAAAGTACAAAAGTGAGAAAAATTAAATACCAAACAAGAAACAGTTTCATAATTAATTGCTTGTACAACACTATGCAGGGTGAAATAAAACGATAACATAAATAGAATGATGTAACTTTTATTGTTCTCATTACACTTTAAAATTTCCAATTTTTAAACTAAAATAAATTTTAAACAACATAAAGTAAACATTTTTGCGCATAATTTAATATAATACAACAATTAAATAAAAAAAATTTTTTTTAATATTTGTTTCAAATTTTTCAAGTCGTTCTTATTGTAAGTGATAGATAAGCAAGTTCAATATTTATCTTATCCTTATAGACGGGGGTGTTCCGCCGCATGGAATTATTTTTATAGTTTTTTTGTTTGATTTTTAAATAATTATTAAAAAAAATTAGTTGTTCTTTGTCAAATTGAATGTGCTTGGAGAGCAACTGTTTGCTGCAGTTGCCTATTTTTCAATAATTCAATACGCTAACGTTGCATCAGCAGTGGAAACAAAAGGCGGACAGTCGTTGGACAAGCCCCAATATTGGTGAAACAAAACTGGAATATTCGTTTGACTTTACAAAATTTTATTACCAAAGTTGTTAAAATAAAAGCGACAGTGAAAAATTGTGAATAGCATTTTGCCAATTATCTGCGCAATTCAGTTGCGAAATCAATAAAATGCCCGTAATGGGGCTTACAGTAAGACGCGAAAGTGGAACATTTGCCATTGCTGTTGCTCAGATTTTCCATTAGGCCAATTTCTGAATTGAATTCGTGGACGGATCATTGTCTACGAAGTAAATGATTGCTTATTGCAAATTATTCTTCCACTTTACCATACTGTGTCGTTTGTTGCCCGAAGTTGAAAATGCTGATTCACCATTTTCAAGCCAATTGAACGTTTGTTTTGAACAATTTGAAGGCGTTGGGCAAAGTCGGTTGCACGAAAAGTGGAACGTGTTTTCATTATGGTGAACAATGAAATCACAAAAGTGTCAGAAACAACGGAATTTCGCAACAGCCCGTGTTCTCACGTTCCATGCATGCCAATGGTGTCGTGATAAAGCACATCAACGATCAAATTAACTTCAATAAACTAATAATTAATAAGTAAGATCCGCAAAGCAGAAAAGCAAAAGCGTCGTCTGTTGTTATCTGATGTAAATTGGTCAAACTGGGAAAAGAGCATCAAGAATTCGAAATGTCCATTTTTTGAAGCTCGTTTTGCTGCACAATTTGACAAGCAAATAGTAAAGAAAAAAATCAGAACACTTTTCAAAAAATAAATGCAAAATGTAAATAATCAAACAGAAATAAGTAAATATTGCATTTTGTTAAAATGCAATATTGTTTATTTTTTTCCCCTTACTATCTGGTGACAAATAAAAATAAATCAGGTACAATCTAGTTCAGTTTGTTTGAATGGGGAAAATTTTGAAGACAATATTGTTTTGTTATACGGTAAAAATAGATGTTTTTCTTTTTTTGATTAAAAAAAATTTTTTTTTACGCAAAACAATATACTGCTATTGAATGTGTGCAAAAAATTTGCCAGTTGCGGTTATGAGAATACAAATTGGTAACCTAAAAATTTTGGCATGTTTTTCTGAAAATTCCGTTGCATTAATATTATTATTCAATAATTCATATTGAATTTCAAGGTAATCGTTCTAATATTATTTATAGCGCAATAATGGAAAATAACATGTTTAGATTTTCAAAACAAAATGAAGTTGTTCGTATGAAATGAAATTGAATAAATAAACGATTGGATTGCAATTAAAAGTATAGCACACATCAATGATTGATCTTTGATAATTTGAAATTAATGGGCGGCGACATCCTTTTCACCGTTGCTCATTATAAAGCATTGTTGTAAAACGACAGTATACTGTATATTTTTTTGTCATTGCATTCAAATTGAACAAGAGTGAAAAATAAAAAAACAGATTGCTACAAAATGGCTACTCGAGCATGAACAAATAATTTTTTTTTTCTTTTTGTCATTATTTACCAAATGACCAAAACTGGGTAAATTGAAATTGCACATTTTTATTTTATTGAATAGAAAAATTGTTGAAGCATTTTCAAGCTGAGAACAAATCAAACGCGCGCAACTGACACGTTTACCGCGCACTAAGGATCAATTGTCAATTGTGATTGAAAATGGGTGGAAAAAAAGCAATTGTTGTCAATAGTTGGTGATCAAATTCACGCTAACCGTCAAAAAAATATGCATATTCCATTTTGAAATTTTTTTTTTCCAACAATCATTGAAAACTGTAAAGAAATGTTCCCTTTCCAAGCGTGGTGAAGTGAATTAGCAACGATTGGGAGCTTGCTACGGAAAATGCAAATATAGATTTTTCATTATAAGAAGTAAACGTTGAAAGGTTTTCCAATTAACCTTGCCCAATCGAGCAACCCTTAATTGAACATTTTAATCAAAAAGTCAGACCGTTTTGTGCTGATGCACGATTTGGCTCGTTGATCTGGCAAAATTGGAGCCAAATTCAATTGCTTTCAACTGCAACGACACACGGCTTAAGTTGAAGCAAGAAAAATGGAAAAAAAGCACCAATATTTGGGCGAGTTGGACACTTTTCAAAAGTATCCGGTTATTATAATGGACCCAATTGACTGACCAATATTTTTCCACTATTGAAATTCACATTGTTCACACTGTGAAAGAATGCATGCTTTTCGACAAATACCCTTACCACAGTGTGCGTTTGAAGTTGCTTTTCAAGCTTTGTTGTGAAATTTTCACGCGACGTCAAAAATTTTTCTCAACTTCTATTTCGCGTGGCATCATCACAAGCCAGCGGTCGTCTACTTGAAAATATCTTGCATAAATGTTCATCTATAATTACACCCACGACATCAGTAAATTGTCATCAAGTGAATGGATGAGTAGTGGTGTTTTGTTTCAGTTTTGGGCGTTGGCAGTGTTGATGAATCACACAACATTGTCATTGTTCGCACACATTCTCAGCAGATGATTTGTTTGCTAAAGCATTGAATGCACAATGACTGCTGACTAATAATAATGCAATGACGTGCCCACTCTATATATATATATTATATAGCTACGGGAATTCTTTCTCGAAGATGACTAATTTCAACTTAAATATAATACATGTTGGGCGGGGCGAAATAAATAAAGCGAAAAAAGAAAGCTCAACTTCCTGCATCTGATATTAAAAATGCATTACAAATCCATTATGGAAGATGCAACTCTTATTTCGAAACACAATTATGTCATTTGAAAATTTTTCAAAATCCAAATCTTTCACTAATAGAATTTCTGCAATTAGAAGAAACCCATTAAATATATAATAATTTATTGAAAAATTGAAAAGTTATAGATGAATTTGAAAAACAAAAAAAAGAACGCGTTTTAACTTTTCCAAAAGCTAATGGATCTTAAAATGCAACTGAAGAAATTTCTGCGAACGCGTTTAATTGAAGCACATTACCTAATCAAGAAAATGACATCTAATTTGATATTGCTTTTTTGTACTTGTACTTTGTCAATGATATGAAGAAAACTAGATTGACTAACAGCCGTGGAGAATTTCTTCTAAATGCAGCTAAATTGCGTGCAATGGGAAAAGCATTAGGGCAAGATTTTCAGCAGTGAAAAGCCATTCACCAGTTGGCTGCTAAAGTAAACGAAACGACCTCTTTCTGTTAAAACAGGTAATCAGTTTTGCAAACATCAAATGCAACCGTCTCCAAATCGGTATCATATCAGCAAAGTCTGAGAAGATGCTTTGTAAAAATCAATTATAGAAAAATTTTTTTTTTTTATTTTATCATTGTTTAATAATAATATTGAAAAAAACACTTGTGTAAAAATCAAAAATGCATTGTGTAATAAGAAGAATTTGTTGACCAATTAACATTGGATGCTTAACTGAAAAATGTATCTCTCTGTTCATGGTTCTGTGAAAATGACACGAGAATATTGATAACAGTGATAAAATTGCAGGCCAGATAACTAACTGAATAAACATTTTTGTTTGCAATGCAGATAACGATCAATGTTGAACGCTTCTCTTCCTACTTGAGCACGTTTGCAAAAGCTGATCAAATGTCGCTGAATATACATGATATACTTCACTTTGCAAACGTTCTTCAACGCTATCGAAACAGTTGAAATTGAAACAATTGTTTAAAGTTATTATTATTTGTTAAAAATGAATAAAATTGCAACAATTTTTCTAAATTTCCACATATCTGGCATCAGTTTTGTTTATTGCATCGTCAAAACTAGCGGTTTCAAGTTCATCAAAGGCCATATATATTACTTTATTACTTTGACCTCTCGGAATGGAATCATCGTTCATTTGAAACAACCCAACACAGCCTATGTGAAAAACACTCGATTTTTGTTCACTGTTCAATATGAAATTAAATCCAATGTCCGAAAACGAAAAAATATGATTGCTTTTCAAAAATTTCATTTTGAAAACTGACCATAACACAATACTGCTTCTCTGGATATATGGAATTTTTTCATAGTAAAAAAAATCTCTCGAAGTGAGTCAACTGCTCGATTAATAATAAATTCTGATGACACAATAGCAAACTCGTTGCAAAAGTTAATATAAAAAAAAAAATTTTTTTTTTCATCAAATCTGCTTGGCAAACATATTTTGAAGAAGACGTTTGACAAATCAACTTATCAAAATAAATTGTTACAAGGACAGTTACAAATGACATGAACACGCTTTCGGCATGGTTGAAATTGAAATCCCAAACCGCATGTTGGAGAGGAAAGTGATTTGCAGTTTTGAGAAGGGTAATGAAGATCTTCTTATACTTTTTCCCTAACATTTCAGAGAATGAATAATTTTACGATTACTGATTGCTGTGCGTAGTAGTAGTTACGTTGAAAAATTTTTGGAAAGCATACGAAGAAGAAGAAGAAGAAGAAGAAGATTTCTTGTTGAACAGATGATCAACATATTGCAAGTCTAGTTCAGTTGGAATTAGATCAGAAAAGTGTGCTGCAGTAATGAGCCTTCAAGTAAAGCAACCCATTGTGAAAAGTGCAAAGTCGATCGAGAAACAGCTTCGTCAGCAGCAGCAACAGCAACAGCAACAACAACAGCAACAGCATTGCAAGCTGTTGTTGAAAATTGGAAAAGAAAAAAAAGAAAATATAACTTTACTTTGGTTATTATTTGTTTAATTTATTGAAAATTAAAATAAATTTGTGCACAAAGAAATATGAATTAGATGGGCTGAGAGGGGGGGGGGGCATTTTTGTGAAAAAGCAGTAGCCAAAAAATGAGAATTGCATCTTTGCGGCCAGTTAAGAAATTCAATCAATGACACACGGCCAACTTCCTGCTTCTAAATCAAGCTAGCGTTTATGTTTGCCTGCTAAAATTGCATCATCCATTGGCATTCGTTTAACAAAGGATGAAGCCTTTTTCTTGGCTTGACGTCAACAGTCGGCAAAAATCTTCTTCTTCTTCTTCTTCCTCTGCATTCAGTACATAGCAGCAGTTTTGCGTTCAGAAAAATCCTTATTTTTTTCTGAGCATAAAAAAAAGAACTTAACAAGCAAAAATTCGTCACCACCTTTGAACATCTGCATGAAAATGATCGTTGATTGAGTCGATTACGCTCAACTAGCCGAGGTGTTTGCACAACTGGGAAATCGCCCCCTCTTAATGAGTTCATATTTTAAAAAAGCTTCTTCAGTTCAGGAGCTCGTGAGCATTGTTTATTAATTTTTCGTTTATTAATGCAAAATTAAAATGCTGCGCATCGTATTTCTGGGTGAGAGGAGTGGTTTGATAAATCAAGAAATCGCCCGTATTTTGTGCATTCACTTTGGCAATGGAATAGGAAAAATATTCCACGGCGTCACCACTGTGTGACGTTCACTCTTGTCAACGCCAAATTGGCAGAGTTTAAATATCAATGGTAAATAAAAGTGACTGAAATATTTTGTTGATAAGATAACATGCTTTGCTGATTACGTGTGTGTGCGTGGCTGTGTGTGTGTGTAAACTGATCCATAAAAAAAGTGAAATGAATGAAAAATGATTAATAATTCTAACAAATGGATCAATAATGGAATCACATTAACAGAAACGCTGTTCCTAATTATGCAGTAATCATCTGTTAAACGGATTTGTGAGAAAAAAAAGAAGAAGAAGAATAGTTTTATTCCAAAAATTAGTTTCAGCTTGGGTGGGGAGTTTTCCAGTGGAAAAATTGAGTCCGGATGTCAATCCAATTGAAGTAACAAATGAACACAAAATCGAGCTGAAAGTGTTTATTCTAAAACTAAAAGGAAAAAATGCAAATGCAAATGAACGACAATTTGTCAAGGCAAGAGAACTTGCATTCGTTGTTTGCTGCTAACAAGAAAGCGGAAATTTGAACGAGCGCGGACAGTGAGTGAGTGTGCTATAGTGGAAGAGAGAGAAAGAGAGGATGAAATTTGAAAATTCAATCAAAACAGAAATAAATTACAGATATGTTAGAGCAGAGATGAAAATGGGGAGTCCAACGGTCCCTGAGAACCGTAAACTGACTGAAATAGATTCATCTTCATCCTGGATTTCAACGGTGCGCTTACCATTGCCAACGCGGATACGGATGAAGACGTGCTAGCGGCTCGAGGAGCGAAAGAGCGTTGCTTGTTGGTCAGAAAAGAGTGACCAGCATCGGGTGCCGTCTGACGTCTGACAAAACGTTTCTGCATGCCCGCAACTGGGCTCTGCTTGGATGAACTGAACTGCACAAAAGCTGGAACACTTCGAACACTAGCAGTGCTCGTTCCTGTTGTCGGAACAAGCCGACCGAACTGTTGCTCTTCGACATAAACCTCAGGCAAGTACAGATCTGAATTGTGAGCCGAGGGCACCATGCGCACTGTGTTTTTGCCAAGGAAACGTCGCTCATAATCGATGAGCTGCTTCCAGAATCCCAAATTCGGCCGTACAATCGGCCGGCAAGTCTTGACCATTCGATAAGCTTGTCGCAGCGTCATCCGTTCGTATTTGATCAAGTAAGCGATACAGAGTGAAGGTGATCTGGAAACACCGGCAACACAGTGTACTAAAGTGCGCCCACCGTTTTCTGCGGTCATTTTAATTTTGTCTGCAACTATGTCGAAATAAATGCTCAACAATTCTTGCGGATGATCTTCGACTCGAATCTTGAGACAATCGACACCAGTTGCGTAGAACGACGGTTCCTCGACCGTCGCATTGACCACTGTGGTGATGCCCTTTTGCCTGAGACGATCCGGTCGGAGCACGCTGGCTCCACTCAAATAAAGATGGTCGTTTATTTTGCTTATCTGACCCATGCTGGCCACGCGGCTCATGATGCTGACCGTAGTGTCGTTTGTATTTTTCTTTCCAGTTCGGTCCTGCTGACGGCTGGATGTTCTGAAATGAAAAGAGCAAACAGTAATATGGAAAAGCAACTCGGTGCAACAGTGAGCAAATGAATTTCCAAGACAACTGTCTGACGGCAAACGATACACAACCTGACTGACTGACAGTGTCCACAAACGCGTAATGTGATAAAAGTTACAGACGATTGCAACGCCACCTGGCGATCATCGTCGACCATTCGCTAGCCGCCGGCGTTGCGGTAATGGAACCGGTCAGTGGCAAAACTAGCAAACGTTTAACAAGTCGCTTTTGTAATTAATTGTTGTTTTTGTTGTTGTTGTTGTTGTTGATGTTGTGTTGCGCTTTGGAAATATTTCAACGATATAAGTGTAAGAGTAAATGTGAACAATTTCACCGCTGAATCATCTTCAACGGTCGGTCCGTTCTCAACGCTGATATTGATCGCGTAAGCACGCGTCAAAGAGTAAACAAGCCTCTCTCTCTCATGCGTCGCACAGCTTTTCCGGTTCGGCCAAGCGACTGACCACTGTCCAGTGATGCTAGTTACAGCTCGTTGTCGGCATTGATTGTTGTCGACGCTAGTCGCTTCAGCTGGCTTGATTGAATGAACAACGTGCTACGGAGTGTTGTCGAGAGGCAAAGAGAAAAAGCGTTATCGTGATGAATGGAGACAAGCCAACTGAACCCTGACAGCCAGGATTATGCGAACCAACTGGGCGCAGCTTTTCACTTCTCGTACGCCCATGAAAAGCCCTGATCGGCTGGCTGTTTTAGAGGAAGGGAACAATTGGGAGGGGGAGGTGGGGGGAGGGGCGATGGATGAGGGATGAGGAAGGGCTAGGAATGGGGAAGCGAAATAGCCGCCGAACAAAGAGCACAGTATACAACGCTTACGTAAGCTTCTTTTCGGCCGATGATGCAAGCAAACACGCCCGGCACGCGAGCGTAGTTGCACATCATAAAAGCGTAATTAACCGGGCAGATGGGAGAAAATAAATAAACAACCGGATTGCCAGTGTAGAAGCAAGTGGAAAACTGACGCGATACTAGTTTTTAAGCTAAAGAAAGAACAATAACAACCTTGAAAATGCTTTGCCATCTACTTTTCATACTTTTACATGCTACCAATTTACTACTATTGCGCATTATGCGGTTGTCGATCACTACGTTGAGAAAGACCGGCGAATCAATTCAAAAATATTAACATTCATCAATTTCATGATCAATCTGCAACATCATATGCAAATGAACGGATATTTATCATTCGCAACTTGTAGTCTGATAATGATGAACAGATGTCAAAACAAAGCAGGAACAACTTTCATATCCGTTTCTGTTGTCAACGTTGAATAGTGAGTGTGGTAACAATTTTTATGGAAATTTATGAAATTATTTTTTATTATTATTGATAAC
The DNA here is from genome assembly GCA_001447755.1 of Trichinella papuae. Taxonomy (NCBI): domain Eukaryota; kingdom Metazoa; phylum Nematoda; class Enoplea; order Trichinellida; family Trichinellidae; genus Trichinella; species Trichinella papuae. The sequence goes on along the minus strand of JYDO01000020.1, from coordinate 347,662 downwards.
GGTGAAAAAAGTAAGTGAAATAAAGAAAGAATTCATTGGATTTTTTCTTTCAAATTGAAATTTTATCAGTTAATAATTTGATAAACAATCAACGTCATTATAATTTTTTCCGTTTTATTTGATTCAAAAGAAGATTGATTATTAATATTCATTATTTTTAAATCGTGTGAATTAAAAAAAAAAAAGAAATTATTCTTCACTTTTACCTTCAAAAGTGGAAAAAATGTAAATTTCTCCTCATTGATGAAAAATTGATAAAACTTTTTAGGAAAAAAAAAATTATTGCCAAAGAATGATGAATATTTTTACGTGAATACAAAGTGAACAAGTTTCTGCATATGGAAAAGCGGCTGGCATGGCACGTCTTTTGAATGTTGAACCGTTGAATCAACCTGTTCTGGGTGAAATAAAGCATCCGCAAAATTTTAGCAGACAGCAGAAATGGAAATAGTGAACCAGCTTCGAGAATTGGAAAATGAAAATACAATCCATTATGACATGATCACTTCTATGCAACCTGTTTTATGGTAAAACTGTGAAATTCAAGCCAAAAATAACAGACAAATCAGACTAAGATGAACAAAAGTATAAATTTGCATGCATGCAATGTGAAAAGCTGAATGCAAATGTATGCAGAATTTGTGATTTTATTATGTTCACATGGGAAAATTAAATTTTAAAAAATACAATGACAAATAGATAATGTTCAATGAATGCAAGTAACATTGGAAGAGAAAGTTTATAACTGTGGCTAATTGAAAAAAATTTTTCTTCAAACGCTAAAAATAAAAAAAAAATAATAATGATGATGCAATTTTGAAATTCTTTTGTAATGTTAAGTTTCAAATTTTGCAAACCACCTGCTAAAAAAGGTTGCAATTTCATTTTTCAAATTTCAAAATGAACAATTTCACATTGGCAATTATTGAAAAGCAGCCTACCGGCACGTATGCAATCGTTGAATGTAATTATTTTTGATCGTTCGCAACAATCAAATGAAAGCAAGTAAAAAAAAAATAAAATAAAATAGAAAACGCATGCATTATCTAACCAACGATTGAGTCAAATTGAGCAGGCAGTGAGTATGCGGTTGTTGTTGGTTCAAAGTTAAAAGAGGAAATGAAATTATCCGCCCAAAAATTACCAATTGAACAAGGAAACAATATTCACCTCGTCATATCTAATTCAAAATGAATTATATAGAAAAATACATCGCGCAGGCGTCAAATTTCGCTTCAAGCAATGTATGCAAGCAAAAGTAAACTTAATTTTGAAATTCGATTTTCATAAATTTATAATAAAAAAGTATAAGGGTAATTTTTATTGATTAATTAAAGTAATATTTTCAATTTTTATCAATCAAAGTTCGAAGCTGGTCATTTGAAGTTGGAAATGAATTCTTATTTCATGCAGTATGAAATCGATAAAAAAATTTCCCAATAATAAAAGTGAATTTATAATGCCGTCAAACAGACAGCCAAAAACAAGTTCAACGATTATTTTTTAAGCTTTCACTGAAAAAAGCGAACGCAATAGAATTACAATCCCATATGTACGTGCACATATCCTTCTCTTTCTTCAACTGGCTGATTATGAGCATAATGTATTCGCTATTTTTAAAGTTAAAAAAAAATTCAAATCTGAAAACAATAATTTCAAATGATCAATAGATGCAATATAATTTCAAAGATGAAAGAATGGAAAATTTGAAAAAAAAAAGAAAAAGAAAAAGCTTCCCTCCCATTGGACAATTTTAAAAGTACAATTAGCATTTACATTTGCAATAGAAATTTAAATTTCATTAACGGGAATAGAATTGATCTATTGAACAGCACGTTTTCAAGTTGAAAGCAAAAAGAAGATGAAAAGAAAGAAAAAAAAAGAAACAGATGAACAGATGAAATGCAAATTTCATTATCAATTGTATTCAAGATGTCATTTGTGCGTTATAAAATTTTCAGCCGTGGAATTGAAAAAGAAATAGCTTTTTGGATTTGATTTCACTGCTTTCGTGTATAGCAGCAGATTTTGAAGAGTGAATTTTAAAGTGAAAAATATTTTTCATTTTTTGTTCTCTAATCAAACGTTGATACCGCTTCGGCTATAATAAAGACTTGCCAATCAGATAAGTGACAATGACTTGAAATCGATTAAATTCTTTTTAAAACGAATAATGCACGCACTAATGTTTGATAATTCAACGAGAAACTGTTTCTCATACAGCTAAAATATACGCGTCCAATTTCACACAAATATTAATGTTACAAAGTAGCAAAATTTTAATTGAAAATTTATCTTATTTAACAATCAACCAAAAATTATACTTTTTACTGAAATTTCGCAACTTTTACATTATTGAAATAACAAAAAAAAACAGTTGCAAAAAAGTTCGCTTATCGATCTAGCACTGCAATGATAACAATAGCATATCTGAGAAGTTTTTCTTTATTCATCGGAAACATTTTGCAAATGCAACAAATCTCAGATTGAATAAAGCAAACAATCAACGTGCTGAACAGCGGAAATGATTTTTATTTATTATTATTTTTTTTTTGAAAAAGAAAGTTATGCTGCTTTCAATTTTGAAATCATTGTTGAGCGTCAAGCGAATTGCAATTTTCACTATAGAAGCAAAATTACATCTGCAGCCACAATATATATACGTACATAAATCAACCTGTGTAATTTTCAACGGGAATTTTGAGACATACATGTTGGGCACCTTTTATTGGAAGCTTCTTGTCACTGTAATAATCGATCATTGCCTGAACCGATTTGAAAGGTATACTATGAGAGCCGATCACCCAGCGTCCGTTATGATCACGCTGTATTTTCATGTGCATCACACCGCTGGAGGTGCTTAAACAAAACAAAAATTATTATCAAAATAACAAAAATATTTAAATAAATTTAAAATAAAACTGTTCTTGAATTGATCTTTCACAATAATAGAAAAATCAGTCACCTGAGTGTCAAAACGTATTCAGTAGAACCACCGCTGTGTTCTGATTGACGAACAAGAAATGCACCTTCAGGCATGTTTCTCATCCTTGCTTCGGCTTCTGGACGTAAAATCATACCATGATACCAACTAAAAATAACATTAACCTCAAAATGCATAATAATTCAATAAATAAATAACAAAAAGCAAAAGTAATCTGACAGATGATCTTGCAAGTTTGTCGAACTGTCTTTATTATTCGGGGTACTAGATCTGAAGGACAAACTGGTAGGAAAAAGCGGTTTCTCTTTGCGTTCACTTTCTGTCGATCCCATCTGATTTAATTCCGTCTGAACTAAAATATCACAAAATACTGCTTAGACGTAGGTTAAAAAATAACAATACAAACTCAACATATTTCACATTCAAATTAATGAATTATTAAAAAAGAAAATAAACAATTAAAAATATTTCTTACCTGAAAATTGGCAACTTTTACCTTCTGCAGTTATTTTCCTGACAGGGAGGCTGTTGTCACTAGTGTAAACGTTTGACAAAACACGGCGTTGTTCTTCGGCAGCGATTTTTTTAGCTAAAATACTTTTGCGAACCATGGGAACTGGAACTTTGAAAGAAACGGTCGTTCCTAGAGTACAAGCTTGGTCGTCACCGGATCTGGACAACAGACCAGCGTTGGATGCATTCCAACCTTTGGGCAGTTTCGATTCTTGTGTTGACTCCGTGCTAAGTTTTGAGTGAGCTTGAATCTCTTTACGCATGGAAGATTTCACCGTTTGACCCGTAAGAGCAGGTTTTAGTTCAGCCAAACGTTGCTCCCAAGGTTCATCGTATATCTCATCACTGGTGTTCAAATTTTGAAGCACAAGCTCACTGTTATTCACTGACAGTGGGCGTGGCAATTCATCTGACAATTTTCCTGTCGCAGTCCCGTATATGCTACGATGCATCACTTCCACCACTTTGTCTCTACAATCCCATGGTGCGTCGTATTCGTCCCCATTTTCAACTATCGACGAAGATGCCGAAAGGCCGATTCCACTTTCCATATCTACAGTTGAATTCATTTTCGCAGACAAACAATTGTGCAATCGGTAACTGCGAGCCTCATTATCGTTAACAATTTTGCACATTTTTGCGCTCTTGTTGCCTCCTTTAACTGCGCCACTCGCCTTCGCTTGTTGATCACCGCGACTGTGGCTCGACAAATTTCCCATTCAAAGTCTAACAATCATTGTACATGCCTCTGAAAAGTAAAAAAAATATATTACAAAGAAAATTTGACAAATTAAAAACAAACATCTCAAAATTAATAAATTCTAAGCTTGTTTATATATATGTATACACAATAATCATTCAGACTTACAAATTCACTAGAAGTTTTTTTATTCACACACAAGTCAGAAAACCGACGACGAAACCCTACCACTACCAACTCTTTTAGCAACTATATCATAACTGTAAAAATCAAACTTGAGCATCATTTATGACTACTGTAACAAAAAAATGCATTTATCAATAACATTGTAGTTTGCTTTTGTTTCACATTATGATTATAATGATATTAAAATTCTGATGAATAGCGTATTTTTAATTATCATTTAGTTTATGTAAAATAGTCGCTAAAGCGTTTTCTTCTACACGACCGTAAAATGAAAAAACGAGCGAACATGATTGCCTCATAATTGATACGATCAATTATAAAACATTTAAAATCCCAAATACTACATTATTTTTTAAAAAAATTAATCAAACAAAAAATTATTTTTTAAAATAAGCGTCTTCTTGTACATGACTGCCTCATAATTAATACGATCACCTATAAAACATTTAAAATGCAAAAAAATAAGACAAAAAATTATTCTTTAAAATATTTCAAATTCATATTTAACCAAAAATTGAAATTTATTTTATAGATTAACTAAAATCTTCCAAAGATAATATTTTTAAAAATAACATAACGTACAAATATGAACAAATCAAGCATCCAATGCAGCTGAAAGGAGATATGCAACAAACTTTTCTATTAATGCTGAAAAATGTGTGCGCGAGCTTCTTGTTTAAAGGTCAAGTTGGCAATGATATTTCAATTTTTGACAATAAACAACTCTTTCTTTTTATTTGAAAAATATACAATTTCAAAATATTTTTAAAAGGAAATTCATCATTTAGTGAGTCAAAGTGATATAATAAAAAATCATTAAATGACATTGTTGACATACAAAAAGTAGATTTACAATTTTTCTGTATTCTTTACCAAAAAAAGCAGTTTAACATCAACAATTGAAAAATAATCCATCTAGTGATATGTAAATGTGTAATGTCTTGATCAATTTAAACACGATAAAAATAAAACGAAAAGCTTCTCCACTATAAGAATTGTTAATTATCTATAATAAAAACAAGAAAACCGATAGCCGGCATGAAAATTTTCATCATTTTTTAAAGTTTACAAGTTTATTTAAAATCTCAAAATAAAAACAAAACAGACAATACTCCAATCTATAAACTCTAAATCGTGGCAGTATTTTCAGTCTTTTTTGATGTGAATTTTATTCTTCGTTACATAGTTTTCAATTCCTATTTACAAAGCTTATAAACTTAAGATTTAATTGATAAAGCATCCAGAACTCAAAAAGAATTTTGAATTGTCAAAAAACAATGAATGTGAAAAAAAATTATATCCCCGAAAATGTATGCATATAAATTTTGACAGGAGCAGAAAATTTAAACCCATTTCACAATAATTTCAACTGACTTTTCATTTCAAAATTTAATTCAAAACTGTATCAAAGACTATCGATTATACAGTCGATCAAAGGTAAGCAGAAATGTGCAATTACATTAAGGTAAAGTTTAACTGTCAATCGTAAGAAGGAACCAAATGAATTAAATCAATATATACAATTTAAATTGAACCAAAACAAAAATATATTTAAAAAAATAAAGCAAAAATTATTCAAAACATTTCATTTCCGTGCTTATACAAAATTATTTTTTTGCTTTTGTACAAAAAATTGGGCAAAAACAATCAGCAGAATAATAAAAATTACATTTTCACTTATAAAACTTTTTTCTAACAGGTAATGAAGAAAGTTTGATGTTTCATGAATCAACCATGAATAAGTATTATGAAAAAATCGTAAATGAAAATATTTTAATTAAATATAGAAAATAACTTCATTCCATAACTACACTTGCAGTAAAAATATTCATGAAATAAATTATATATATCAATGCTTGATATGAAAAAAAAAACTTACCTAATTTATGATCATCAGAACAAACATTTCAAAAAATGTCTGCCAGTTTCCAGTTTTATACAAAACTGTGTTTCTTCATCACAAAAAAAGGTAAGTGGCCAGTATTGTACATTTATAACTTACAGTATTCTTGTACAGTAAGTGAAAACGAAGTTAAGAACGGAATTCTAGCAGCTTATTTGCAGTTCTTACGTGTATTTTATTTAGTTATAAAATTAAACATGTTAAAAATACTGAATTTTGCATAATAATACGTTTTGAATATAATAATTATAAATGAAATAAACATCAAAACTATCGAAAATTTATCATTTACAAGATTATTTATATCCAATAATTTGTTAAGTTCAGTGTGTAGCAAGCAATTATTGAAAATAAAGTAAAAACAAATCGAATAAAATACACATGCTTTCCAGAAAATGTACAAATTGTTGTTGCAAAACAGTATTTTAATAATGCAAAATGAAAATAATTTTGCTAGCATTAGTTTCATCTACTTTGTAGATTTTAGGCTAAATTTTATAAAGTGATAAGAATTTGTTTTGCAGGCTTCGGCTCTACTGATTTGTATAGCTAAATTTGTTTTTTTTTTTGAAAAATAAAGTCAAATAGTTATTTTGATTGTTTTTTGTTTTTTGTTCTCTTACGTTGGTTGCGCACGTTTGAATATCATTTGAAAGAATCAGTGGCATGTCTTTGAAGCAATGGAGCTGAATTACTCATTTCGTTTGAACTTCAGCTAATTCATTCAAAAAAGCATCACGTTTTGAAAAAACGTTTCTATAATATTTTATTAAAAGATTGGTTTATGAGTAATTAAAAGATAACGTTTCAAAGTAATCCTTTCAAATGCATATTTTTTAGTCGTTTTTGAACTTCCTCATTTAAAAAGATAAGATGAAATTAATTATCTGATTTTATTAAGTGAATTTTTGTTTTGCGATGGCATAAATAAATAGTTAGTTGAAAGACAAATTTGCGAAATAAATCACTGACAAATTCTTCATTAAAATAACCAATTCTCAGAATAGAAGATTTCTGTTAGCATTTCGAGTAGCTTTTTGTTCTTTTTTTTTGTTTTATTGCATGGAATTTATATAGTTGATAAAATAGTATTAGTTTTATGAATAATTTTACGATTGGTACTTTTTCGGCAAGTTTACAAGGTATGAAATATTTGAATGTTAGTTCGTCAACGATGTAGATGTATATAAATAAATAAATAAATATACATACATATATATATATATAACGCAAACGTTTTGGAATGCTTCGCTTGGTGCGGCTCATTGATTGAAGAAAATGTTGGCAACAGATGACTCTGCTTGGCTGTCTTTTCCTCTGACTGACAGCTTGAAAAAGTTTCTGCTAGTCGAGATAAGACAAAGTTGTTTTGCTTATTGGAGTTGTTTGCAATTTAGCGCTGCAATAAGCGCTAGCTAGCGCTTTGAATTCAGCGTTAATGGGCAAAATCCGATGTTTAGAAATCTTGTTGACCGGTGAACAAGGTGCTTATTTGGCTGGACGACAGGTTGATGGAAATTTGCTTTTAATTGTCAATCAACTGCAACGCATCGATCGAATCAGCGTTCGTTTTAGAGGTCGAGCAAAAACTAGCTGGATCAAACATCAAGGCAAAACAAGCACCCATTATGGAGATCAGGAAGTATATTTTGATCACTGGATCGACACCCAGTATGTTGATCATTACGAGGGTCGGCTAGTACCAGGAGGCTGCCATCGGATTCCATTCGCGTTTCGACTTCCGGATCATGTTCCTTCGTCATACGAAGGCCTTTATGGGCATGTACGTTACGATTGTACAGCGGTGCTGAGCCGTGCTTGGAAATTGGACTTAGTTTGCAGGAAAGCGTTTCGTGTCGTGGCAACTGAAGATTTGAACATCATACCGGATATTGGACGACCGCTGAAATTTCGTGAAACACAAGAAATATTTTGTTGCTGTTTCCGTCGTGGATCGCTTGGTCTTGATGTACATTTGCCAAAGCGTGGTTACGTTCCTGGTGAGTTGCTGGATGCGAGCTGTGAAATTGTGAACAATTCAACAAAAATGGTCGATCTCATTCTTGTCGCACTGAAACAGCACGTCAGCTTTCGCGGAAAGACCGCTCTGCTTAGTCATGCTGGTGTCAAGCAAGTATCCAAAGATGTGACACAATTGGAATGGACTACAGCCATTGCTCCGGGAGCAGCAAATCGTTTCAACTTTCAGTTTGTCGTTCCTGCCGTACCACCTCGGATGTTATCTTGCGGAATTATTGATATTCATTATTTATTGAAGATTCGAGTAGGCGCTTGGTTGCACTGCGATATACCAATTTTAATCGGTACAGTACCAGTGGACACGGGTCCTTTGTCGAATCAACAAAATCTCTTGCCCTCTGTTTTTGGACCATATTCAGAGCAGTTGTTAAGTGCACATGAATCACCTCCACCTTACAGAGATGAAACACCTCCGCCTCCATATGAAATCTGCCTTTTAGTCAGGAATTCGGCCGAATTCAATGAAAACAATCTTCAGCAGACTACCTCGGCCGTTTCTCCATCTTATCCGATGCTCAGCTGTGACCAATGTGCGCCACCTTTGCCACCAATTCCGCCGCCGCTATAAGTTCACATGTGTTGTATTTAAAAAAAAAAATCAAAAACAAAAATATCTTATCTGCTTTGTTTGCTTTGCTTTCAAAAAATGGATTACTTAGCATTGAATTTGTCACATGATTATACAAAATAAACAATGCATTTTATCTTGGGTGTATTTTTTTATTCCATTTCACTGCATCAACGGCAAAACTGTTTAAAATGGCTTTGAAAAATGACTATTTTTGTGCTTACTTGGTTATTATTTTATTTCTCTACTGTAAAACTTTTATTTTTTATTTTTACTTGTAAAGAAAGCAATTATGTTCATATTTTTTAAAAGGTGCGTTAATCAAATCAATTATTAATGCTATGAATATAGAACATTCATTCAATCTGTAATATTGTTATTTCAAATTGTAGTTCTCGACTGTGGTTTTAATTATTACCAATTGTATAATAGTCTAAAAGTTATGTGCAACGAAAAATCGTGATAAATATCAATAAAAAGATATCTGTTTGAATCAAAATCAAAACTTATGTCCAAAAATAATCTTCCAGCAGTAATAATGAATGACCTTCACTAATAAACTGCTTGTGCAAATTACTCAAATCGGGTCGATATAAATAGAATTTATATTTATATAACAACACGTTGAAATTGGCTATTTTCACTAAAGAAAACATCAAATTATACTTTTTAATTTTCAAATAAAAAAAAGCAAATATATGTATTTATTTTAACATTAATATTTAGTATTAATGTTAAAATGCGTTCAATTCAAGCCAACAATATGCTTTGTTTTTTTGATAACAATATCGCTTTCAATGTTTCTTAGTAAAGCTTTGTTTATTTAAAATAAAATTATAGCTTTTAGAATGTTTCATTTTTATTAGTTTGTTAGTGGCGTTACCTTTCAAGGTTTATAAAAAATGTTTTTTACTGGGTCTAGCATGCAAAGCGCCCTCTATTTTATCGAAACTAGTCTTAATGATCTCATTATATAAAATTTACGTCATGGCATGAATATTTCTAGGAAATTTTAGCTTTAATTAATTAGCATCAAATCAGTTTTATTTCACTAATTTAAAGTTTTTATATACAGATTAGCTTATCTATGAGCTGCTGATGAATTTCACAAGTAAAAAAGTTGAAAGCGATAATGCCAGCAAAAAATAAAAATTGAAATTTTTGTGGGTTCGATGACCCGAACAAAGAACAATATAAAAAGTCAGCAAAGGCAATAAACTGTGAAAGGTCATTTTTAGAGCATTGAAGCATTTGAGAATTTGTTGTTTCATTAAAGCAGCCAGTGCTGAAGACATCAATAGTATAAAAACATCTACTCATGTATTGTATTTTTGTCTAAAGTGAAAAACAGTTTACTTTAATCCAATCAATTACTTGCGCATAGTCCAACAGGTAAAACTTATTTCATAAATATAATGGTTTTAAACTATTCATGAGATTAGAAAGTTTTGCTGAAAACTGCATGTTTAGAGCACATTTGCAAAAGAAGCGGATTTCACCAGTTTATCTAGATTTAAAAGCTGAACAGAATATGGCTGATTGTATGGTATGCCAACAATTCTATGTTATGTTCAACACTGAAAAAAATTAAAAATAATTATTTTTACAATCACAATTAAACGTAAAACAAAAATATACTTAATGTTTAAATAATTGTAAATACAGTGTTGCATCTTAGAAGGTGTTTTTTTATATTTTGCTTATGTAGCTAGTTTTTATTTGCATGCTGAAATGAAATTGTAAAACAAATTATAATGTATATTCTTTTTCTGCTATTTTAGCATGCAAAAAATCAATAAACGGTTATCACTAAACAAGATATGTACAATTTTAAGAAAGAAAACGTTTTACAGTTGTGACATGTGATGGAACTTTTAAAAAATCTTCAACAGATTGGATTGTTTCTCTGCATGTTATATATGTTGTATTTATTTTGCAGTTTTGAACTCTTAGAAAACACATTTAAGCAACTGTTTTGGCTTCCAAACCAAAGCCTTCTGAAGTCAAATGAAACCATTATTCTTATGTGGGTTCCTTATACAGATGCGAGAATTACAAATGAACATTTAGAAACATGCAAAGAATTGCACTGCAAAATAACTTATGATCGAAGCACCTTTGAAAAAGCTTCGGCAGTTGTAATGTATGATCATAATTTGCTGCCAAATGATCTTCCTCCTCAACGACGAGATGGACAACATTTCGTTTTTTTTCTAATGGAATCACCAGCATATGTTTCAGAACAAGCGTTCCAAGCTCTGAGAAAAAACTATTACACTTTGACAATGACATGGCGTAAAGATTCTGATATATATAGTCCATTTGGTTATTTCAAAAAACGAAAAACAGTAGAATTTTTTGATGAAAAATTTTGGAAAGAAACTGCAAATAATAAAACAAAACTGGTGGCATGGATGGTTAGTTATTGTCACCCTATTAGTAAGCGAGAACTTTATGTTGCAGAGCTGCAAAAGTACATTGATATTGACATATATGGATATTGCGGATCAAAAAAATGCACGAAGACAGACCAAGCATATCAAGAAAATGACCCCTGTGAAATGATGTTTAAAAAAGAGTATAAATTTTACATTGCTTTTGAAAATACCATATGCACTGACTGGGTAACGGAGAAAACATTTAATCGTATCAACATGCATTCTGTTCCAATTGTACTGAGTAGAAAAATTTATTCAAAAATCGCTCCAAATATGTCCTTCATTGCAGCAGATGATTTCAAATCTCCAGCTGATTTGGCAAAATATCTTAAATATTTGCATTCTAACACTGATAAATACATTCAATACTTCAAATGGAAGACACAATTTGATTCAGTGCCTTTTCCAAACGGTTTTCACCTTGCATTTTGTCAGCTCTGTAAGAGAATAAAGAAAGAAAATGAAGATGGAAAATTCATAATTAGTACAAAGGCTACTGATTTAAAAAGATGGTTCATCGATAGTGCAGAATGCAACAATTCAATGGTGCCACAGATGCTAACGCTTTAAAAGTTTTTACAGAGTCAAAATAAATAAGTTTTTTATCAATATAAAATTATAAAATAACAAAAATTCTGATTAAAATCCTTCTTTAATAGAAGAAAGATTTATAATTTTATTTTTCTTAAACTGTTATTCTTGTCACGGAAGTGATCTTCAATGTACAAGAATGTAAAATGTGCACTGCATCATCAAATATAAATACAGTGGAACTCCGATTATCCGATAACCGATTATCCGAACACTTTTTGGCCGGCTAGTTAAAATGCATTGTTTATGAAAATTATAAACAACCTGCATTTTACTAATACTGTAACATTCTGTTGTTGGCTAATTTTTATGTCCGGTATGTCTACTACTAGAAAGAGAAAGGTTTTGAGTTTAGAGCAAAAACTAGAAATGTGTAGACTGATGGACAGCGGCGAGTCGTTCAGGAAAATCGCTGAGAGTTTTGGTGTGGGTCTGTAAAGGGCTTTAAGCGAGTAAAGGGCAAATAACGTCGCATAATAAACAGAATGTCTATTATCCCGAGTCTAAAATTGAGAATGACAGCTATAAACGCTTCAATTACGTACATACATTTTGAAAATTTGAAAATGTCTGATTATCCGAAAATCCGATTATCTGAAGGATCCCTAAAAATCGTGTGCTTGGATAATCAGAGTTCCACTGTATCTGCATGATCACTGAAGATCACTGTATATTTGTTCTTCGCATGCTATTTTATTATAGGCCATAAAATATTTTAATAAAATACAAAGTATTTTCTATTTCTATTATGCTGCACAGATTTATTTTATTTTTGTCATTTTCAAAGCGCGTGTTTTTCGAAAAACAACAATAACTGTTTTTTGAAATTTTTATTAATTTTAATTTTATCAATTAAGAATTAAGTTTAGGTTCTAGAAGAATAAGCATTGCACATTTATAAACTGCATGATGTGCATACATACAAAAATAATAATGACAAGTTAATCAGTGACAGTAATGATAAACAAATACATCTAAAAAACTGTTATGGTAAATTGATGATGAGTAGAAAAAATGAGTAGAAGTTTCCTTTCTATGCCTTTGTTAACGGCGTCGCTAAAATAATACTTGTTATTCAATAATGCAAATTATGCAAATACACGAAAGCACTGGTTTACCCTAACAAAGAAAGGAGCAACTACCACCGGAGTTGGCATCCTAGATGCTTGCTTCATCCTTTTCTTCGCCTCTATAGCTTGTTTTCGAAGATTCCATTTTTTCTAAAAGAAGAGTATAAACTGATGTAAATAAAATATTATAAAATATAAAGGACATACATATAGCACATAAATGAGTAAACCACAAGCAAATGAAATGGCCACAGCTGACCCCGCCACTGCACTGTATATAATTGGTGTTACAATATCAAATTCAGGTGTAAAATCAATTCCTATAAGATAAATAATCATGTTGCAGCGTTGTAGCTTGATATACTGAAATCCTATTAGCAGCTGATTAGAAATTAGATATTACACTTAATACAATTAACACAATAAAAGGAAGCATTGCAAAATATGAAGTAATGTATAATTTACTTTGTTCACAAAAACGGCCTGCATATTGCGCACTGCACTCGCACTGCTTCACTTTGCTGTCGCCGTTATCAGTCGTTGGAGTGCAATGAATTAGTGGCTCAACTTCGCACAAAACAATGTCAGCAGTGATAATATCACACGCATGCATATAGCTGTTTCCCAATCCTAGATGAGTTATTTCCGTTTTCATGCAATACGGATACTCATTTACACGCTTATAAAGACGCAAAGATATTTCATCTTCACTAATTCCCAGAAAATAATCTTTGACTGCAAAATTTTCAGGACCTGTACGACGAACTGGAATCAAAATATCTGTTCCATTCGTAAACCGACCAATAACATTGAACATTTTATAGTCTGAATAAATAAGCTGTTTACGTGCTATCCGCATTCCATTCAGAAGAAACTTTCCACTGTATGACAGTAATTTCTTTGTCATTTTTTTAGGGATACCATACGTGCTATCATTTCCCAAAAAACCTCTTACATTTCCATGGACTGCCATATAACACTGATGCATTCCTGCTGTATATGAGTTACTGAAGTCGGTATATTCTATTTCATGCAACGATACGCACAGTTTTTCATCGGCATCGTAATAGCCAAAGAAATCATCGTTTAAATCGTGTGGACACAATTCACTCGACGTAAGCACAACTGCTTGAATCAAAATAGCAAACAAGAGAGCACGGTAAAACATTGTTCCTAAAATATATCAGTCACTAAAAACATAACTACTGGAAAATTTCATTCGTCAGTGGTATTAAAAATGTAAAGCAAGTAAATCAATTTTAGGAAAACATAAGTCTTTAAATACATTTTTAAAAATATACAATAGACAGAATTTGATTAACAGATCAGAAACAAAAATTAAAAGAACAGTTATTTATATCACAAAGTGACACAACACAGCGTAATATAATTCATACTTTAATAATAAAAATAGAAAACTTAAGATACAACATATATATCTGAAATAATATAACTGAACTGTGACATTTAATACAGTATTAGAGAAATAAATAAAAATATATTCATACTTGAATTTTGGAGATTTTCAAAACCAGAAACCAGAGAAGCAACTGAGCGCACCGTCCTCGTCGAAAGCAAAAACTAAACTAAATTTTTCGAATTGGTTTCAGGCTTATATAGACTTTTTTGTTTAAACTGCCCTTTAATGTAGGGCAAACAGAATTTGTTAATGTAAGCCTGATTATATTTAAATGTTAAATAATTTAAAGTATATCATTTAAAATTTTTTAGCCCTTTTTGAAATGCATAAAACTGTTTTATTTTTAAGTAAGACAATTTTTCAAACATGAATTATATATAATAAGAGAATTTAAAATTTTGGCAACATTACCAAAATTTAACCTTCCGATGACTAAATCCCAGTTAATTTTGACCCGGGTTGCAGTTTTTTCTTGATTTCTCGTTCCACAGCTGTCCAGCGGTCCTGATTTTTTCAGTAGCTTCATTTTTGCGTCTTTTCTACCTAAAGTAGCAAAATGAAGCGTTTTTTTGTCATTTTCCCGCAAAAATTTAACCACAATTTTGTGATTGACTGTTCGTTGATAGGCTGTACGTCGTTTGATCGGTAATTGGCTGATGACTTATGCCATTTTATTAGTTACTCCGTTTTGATCAGTAATATGTTAATTACTGTTATTCATTATTGATGTTATTCTCTGTTATTTACTGTTGATATTGTTGTTGTTGTTGAGCGTTAAAAAATAAAAAATTATTTCGCTGTATTTGTTGACCTACTTCTATCTCAATTCATTAAACTTCATTTAGTTACCATAATAATAAAATGGAAAAAATTTTTTAATGGCATTAGAAACACAAAAAGCTGTCAAATAGAAAAATAAATATATAAAGAAAAACAGCTATTATACGAATGAGAAAACAATTGTATTTGATAAAAGTGACATCAAATGTACTAATGTTACGTAATCAATTGTTACGTAATCAAAACATTTGGACCAATGAAATAAAAAATATTGTAGCTAATCAAAACAAAATAATTTGAGTCAATGAAAAGTTAGATGAGAGAACCAATCTTGTGACGCCATAAGTATGCAATGAGAAGCTACGCGATTATCATCCAATGAGACCACGACTTCCAACAACCAATAGAAAAACGCGACTAAAATCCTGACCACATGAGACCACCTCCATTTTTATGAAGAAAATTTAAAAACGATCCGGTTGTTTTACAGTACATTATATACCGGTCCTGGCCTCACGTCGGAAAATAATCCGATGTATCTAAGTTGGGGGAAGCATTGCTTGCCAGTACAACATATATCACTGTGAGTGGCCTCACACTTATGGAGGCCAGTCGATTCAATTCATCACAATAGTAGTCTTTGCAGAATGTTACAACAATTCTGTTTACCACAGTGCCCGTCTAATAATTCTCATTACGATTTATGCGTTTCAGGGTGTAGCACCTTCCTCTGTATGATAATTTTTGTTGGTTCCTTGTTGTTGATACAAACTGACTTTCATCATTCCCATCAATCAGTAACAACTCTCAAAAGCAAAACACTGAACTCACACGCAAAAGTAAACGAAAATATTTTTACGGTCTTTTTCTCGATAGAATTTACGAAATTTAAGTCTTACGAAAATGTTTTTCTCTTTTTGAATGACGCATTTACATAAATATATATACATATTATTTGTTGTGAATTTTTATGTTATTCATTGATTAGTATTTTCAAAAACAATTTCATTTATTAATCTGTATTTTACTATACAACATTGAATGTATAAGAAATATGAGAGCAGTAACTCAGCAAAAACAACACAAAGAACAGTAACGGAATGATTTTTATTTTTCATTATTCAACAACAACAACAGCAGTAAACAACACATCAATGAACAAAATTAGCAAAAAGGAATCGACGAAAAATGTAAAAAGTGAATAACTCAAGCAATATAAATTCATCACTTGGAAGGCCGTATTAAATCAGCTCAGGCGTTATTTACATTCAATCAAGACAAAACTTCACCGTAATACGCCTACTGATGATATATTCATACGTAGGTTGAATGACCTACGGTTGTTTTCCATCATAAGCGCTGTTTACGGTCTGGTGCAGCGTTTTTCACGGTTACAATACATTGAAGACCTTATATGGTTCATTCGTCTGTGGTGGTTGGTTCGGTGAATGCGGCGGATGTTTCCTAATTGTACACTGCTGGAATTGGTCTATCACCCTCAAAGCTTCGTTTCTTCAAATTCAGCTTCGTTTCAAATGTTCTTCCATTTTATAGAAAGGGGTTGATCTGCAGCACAGCTCTTTTATTGATCTTTTTCATGGATCACCTCTGTTACGTTGAATTCCGTCCATACAACTTCCATGCATTCTTCTATATCTTGCACAGAAGTAAACTAATTGTTAATAACACGCAGCAGAGTCTGGACATTGAGTACAACTGATGGAATACTGGATGCGCCGGAGACTTGCTGCTGATTATACATCGTTGGAATTGTCGTCATTTCTGTGAAATTTCTTTTCTCTGTAATTGCTGTTTTCAACATTTTGTATCTATCTTGGGTGCTGATCCAACGTGCAGTTATTCAAATGATCCATCTGAGGAATCACGGTTGCCAGTTCCAAACATGCCCATATTATGGCCTTGAAGCCTTGTTTATCATATACCAAAACCAATTCTTAATATGCTGGAGCAACATCTGTACATTAAGCATATTCTTCTTAACGTTATCAATATTTCTTCTGTTCACCGACAAGCTTCATTCTGTATGCTCTGCTTTCATAAACAAGAGATTAACCATCTCGACGGTTTGTTAGAAGGCGCAGCTCAGAAACACCAGCTATCGCAAGAACTGCAAATGAAACAGGCAAAGTGTTTTATGTACCAGGAAGAAATCTAGTAGAAAACTAGTTGCAAAAACTAGTTGAAAAAACCAGTTGCAAAAACTAGTTAGACCAGTTTACGTAGTAGGCAGGCCAGAAAAGGAGGAAGTTAGTGAGTCAGTGTTGGTGTGTATGTTGTGACAATTGCTTATGTATTTATTTCCTCAATAAAGATATATTGCGCGTTATTGCACGATAACAAGAGATAAACCATTTCAACGGTTTGTTAGAAGTCGCAGCTCAGAAACACCAGCTATCGCAAGAACTGCAAATGAAACCGGCAAAGTGTTATGTACCAGGAAGAAATCTAGTAGAAAACTAGTTGCAAAAACTAGTTAGACCAGTTTACGTAGTAGGCAGGCCAGAAAAGGAGGAAGTTAGTGAGTCAGGTTGGTGTGTATGTTGTGACAATTGCT